>PVHP010000310.1:0-164403 GCA_004024765.1 Zapus hudsonius | reverse complement strand
AAAAAAAAAAAAAAAAAAAAAAAAAAAAAAAAAAAAAAAACCTTCAGTAGTTCTCAATGACATCCTAAATCTAGCCCAACCTTTTGTTAATTCCATCTCTCATTGGCCATTTTTGTTTTTCTCACCCATTCCTCAATAGAAAACTCTTGACCTTGTGGTCAAGACCTCATTTAAATGGAAAGCCTTCAAAACACTTCAACTCCCACCTGTATGTACCTCTGCCTCTGATGGAAAAACAGAGATGCCAGGGATCAACAATCTCAGCTCCTGCTCCAGTTCTCTGCTATGGCCACAGCCACACCTTGCAGGTCCCCAAAGCAAATATTAAGAGGAAAAACTGGGCAAATAAGCATTCTATGTAGCGCCTATATGCCTAATTCACCCAGCTTTGTTCTCCTTAGCCCACTGCTTTGAACTTGAAGGAATCATTCTGTTTATGTGCCATTGGTTTAAAACTTTAAAGAAAATAAACAAAAAAGGCAAATTTTTTTCAAAGAGAATCTCATAAATAGACCCAATTTATAAATGTAGAGCTTCTGATGTTGAAATGACAGAGTGCTTTGGGAACCAGCACCAGATAAATGTTATAAAATGAATTTAACTTTGATCAGTTACTCTATTATGAGTATATTATATATTCATTTTTCCATCTATCCTTTTTATGCTCCTTTAGTTCATGAAAAGTTCAGGTCAAAATCTTGAAGGTGATAACCTCATTTTTAAAAATCCTAAACCTTGGAAAATATTCTATTAAAATAAAACTCTGTATGCATTCACCTTATGAAAAGAGAATAAAGAGATATAATCACAGGTAAATTAATATGAAAATGGGACATCTTTTTGGGTAAAAAGAGGTGAATAAAAATTCAGCTACTACCTTAGTATAAAACTTGAACTTTTTAGACTTGATTCATGCTACTGTATGAATGGTTTATAATGCTCCAGGAATAACAACTCAGGAAGAAAACTGAACAGGCAGGTGATTTAAAGAATCACCTTGTTTGCATGCAAATGACCAGGATAATGAAATAAGCAATCCTGCAAACAAGAACTAGATGCTTGAAGCATTATCTACCTAATTCTAGAAGAAATTGATTAACTCATCTTTTCTTCTTGGATAATACCAATCATATACTATATATTAACATATAGACAAAATTTGTATTTCCAAGGTATAATTTTTCCTGGATATTGCCATCAAATCATTATTAACTTGACAGTAGGCCACACTGATAAGGATATCTCTACCCAGAATTTTGGTGGAAAAGGTTTAATGCCTGTAGTTTAAAGAATTTCCCAAAAAGACAATCCCTGGGGGAGGGGGATGGAAATATCTACCAAGAAAGGGTAGAGCAGAAGGAGGAATGTCATTCCTCTCAAAACCTCAACTAATTGTGATAATCCACTCACAACACCCAAGAAACACGAGCTGTGTAACCTGCGACAACACACAGCTATATAGCTACAAGGGGGAGCATCTATAAAATACTATGGTTCTCATAACTCAAAGCATTTAACACACTAAGCACAGACAAGGCTGGATGCTGGATGCATGCCTTAGGCAGGGAGGAGTCTAAATAGACAGCTGCGACTATGAAGGGAGAACTTTAGAAATAAGCCATAAAAAAACAAGTTATGATAGGCAGTCCTCCCCTCCCAAGCCTGTCAGAAGGTAGAGTTATTGAGTAGGCATCACTTATGACAGTGAGGGAAAGGGTTGGCCATCCCTCCTCTCAGAAACGCCTTCACAAGGTCACAGATACAACACTGTTACAAATACACTTTAAAAATATTACAGCAATAAACTCTGCTTAGAGTGGTTCAACCTCTATATTCAAAGACCAAACTTCTAAATTAAAAGGTAGTATTAGCAAACACTCTCCTCTCTGCTGCACATGAAGCCACACTCATCTTGAGAGAAGAATGCAAGGAAATCTTTCTGTATAAAACTAGATCAGCCGTAAGCAATTAACTTTTTAAGCTCAATTTTGCCAGCCTTATTTCAGACCAACTATATAGTCACACCAAGAGCAGAAGGACCTTCACAAACCAGGCTGCCTTGCCTGTCTTCAGTTTTTAAAACAGCAACAACAAGCCATTTCTCATGTGTGATCCGATTACTGTGATCTATTTTTTGATTCTGTAGCCACTGACTCCAGATACATCTTTATTACTGTACAAGGAAAACTGTTACCCTGAGGTTTAAATTTCCCTATGTTCACTACTTCTTCTGAGAATATATCTCAGTTTTAAGACAAGACTCATGAGGAAGTAGATGTGAGAAGAAGATGGCCTCAGAGATAAGTTTCCTGGTTTGCTGCCTCAACTCTAAAGTGTCGTTATAACCTCAGCAATGATTCAAAGTCCAGCTATCCTAGGACTGTGCAGTGATTAAATAAATGGGAAGAGATTCTTATCTAGGATGGCAGTCTAAATTTCCCCAATGATTGCCCAAACACTAAGTATGAACAAACACCAGAAGTCAGTCCTTCAAGCTATGAGAGGGTCAGGCACGTTAACAGCTCTTCAACTATTATGAGAGAACAAACAACTTCTTCTAAGAATTACAGCCCTAAAAGCTAGTAAGACAACAACTAGGGGCTGAGGATGTAGTTCGTGGGTAGAGTGCTTGCCTAGCATAAACCAAGCCCTGAGGTTCAATTCCCAGCACTGTGTAAAACAAGTCATGCCTGTAACCTCAGCCCTGGGAGGTGGAAGCAGGAGAATAAGAAGTTCAATGTCATCCTCCACTACATAGTAAGTCTGTGGACAACCTTGGCTACATGAGACCCTGTCTCAAAAAATAGGACTCAAAAAGGACTGGGAAGATGGCTCAGTGGTTAAAAGTGCTTTCTTGCAAAGTATGCCAGTCTGGGCTCAAATCCTCATCTCCCACATAAAGCCTGATGCAAAGTGGTGCGGCCCTGTGATCCAAACACACCTAGGACAATGGGAGGTGGAGCCAGGAGAATCTGAAGCTCATGGGGCAACTTGTCTGACACTGGTTTGCAGTCTGGAAGTTCATCTGTAGTGGCAATATACGTCTCAAAGTTGTCCTTGGATGTCCACACACATGATGTGGTACACCCACCCACACAAACAAATAAATAAGTAATTAAAATTTTAAGATAAATAAAATAAAGGCACTCATCAAGTTAAATTCATATACAGTAAGACTTGGTACAAATTTCATATCCAAACTATGAGTATTCACAATAAATATGATTATTGAAAATCAAGTGTGTAACAGAAAACTGGAGACTGAATAAACATATTTGGGGGTAATTCATTTTTAAACTGGCCTTCAGGTCTACATGAGTATCATCCCATTGCCTGTTCATACTCAGGATGAAAGGATTAGAAGTTACTTAATGGGCACCTAATTTTTAATCCATTCATTCATTCAACAATGTACTATATACATATGCCCTGGGCTGAGTGCTGTTAAGGATATAATAGGAAGACATATAGATATAACACGTGTCCATACATAATAAGTAGAACATTAAATGTCACGAACAGTAGGACAAACTGCAGCTAAAGGATGAAATGATGGCATCACATTCAGCCTAGGAAATACCTTAAGATTCAGAGAAAACACTAGACATCACCTTTATGTATGCATACATAGTATTTAATTAAGTGTGCCAAGATGAGGTCGGGTTGCTTAGTGGTAGAGCACATGCTAATAAGCAGGTGTTAGACTCGGGGTTTGAACCCCTCCTTACACAAAAAAAAGTAAAAAAAAAAATAATAAACATACCCACATGGAAGGTATAAGAATAACACACTTTTGTTATTGGAAAGAAGCTGAACAAATACAAAACATGCAATAGGTGTGTATAGGAGACTGGTTATTCCAATAAGGCTATTTGAGAGGAAGGGAAAAGCCGAAGTCAGGAAAAGCCCTAAACAAGTACAAAGGGAACAACAAAAGAAAACCTAACCAACCTGAGCAGTAATAGAAGTTTCCTGCAGGAATTGTGCTTGAGCTGCGTTCTCAGGAGATGATGCAGGAGTCAACCACAGATGCAGAGTCCATCTGGTGGGGAGGCATGAGAGATCGTGGTGCCCTGGGGACACAATGACTTTGGTAGTCCTCAAATGTGGATAGCTGGCAAGAGGTGATAGGTGATAGAAGCCTAAAGACCATACAGAATCAGTAAGCCTCATCTTTAAAGCAAAGTGACACTCTAATGTGTGTTCTAGAAAGATTCATCTAGAAACAGCATTAAGGATGCACTAAAAGTAAAGGACCAACTAGGGGCTAGTAAAGCACCTTAACTCTACTTTCATCTGCAGAATGAAGATGGGCAGGATTTAGTCACCATCACCGGGGAGAGAGAGCAAAGGAGGGAGTGGTACTCTAAGGCAATTTCCAGGTAGCCACATGAGTGGAGAGCAGAGCCCTTCATGCCAGGACATTCAGCACAGAAGAAAGGGGAGAAAAAAGATCCTTAATTTCAATTGTATGTGTGTGTGTATATACATATATATATATATATTTACAGTAATATATTTAGAAGACAGATCTGCATTGAGCGTTGGTTACATTTACTTATGTTTCTTGGACAAGAACCCTGTCATCCTTATTTCCTCAACTGTAAAATAAATCAACAGGGTGACAGTGAGAATTAATGAGATAATGAAGATGATCAATAAGGTATAGTGTCTCTTCCTCATCTCCTCATCCGTATTATTTGAAATAAATGTGGAACATCCCAATTGAGATGTCCAACAGGCATTTTTTTTAACACCATCTGAGGTTTAAAAAAGGCATCTCAGCTGCACCTTAGAGTAAGTTAGTTACAGTGCAATAAAAAAAAGTGGACCTCAGCATAGTGGCACACAACTGTGGTCCCAACATTCAGGACACTGAGGAAAAAGGATTGCCTCAACTTCAAGGTCAAACTGGGCTATACAGTGAGCTCCAGGATAGCTGGACTATACAAGAAGATTCTGTTTCAAAAACAAAACTACTAACAAGAGGGGGGAGGATGGGAAGGGATGGAAAAGGAAGAATTGGGGCTTAAGGTACCAATTGCCAACTTGGTGGGAAAATGTGGAAAAAAGACTAATTAGAAGCATGGTTATTCAATATACACATTTTGTTAATATGGAAATGAACAGTGGCTATTTTTTAAAGTAATTGGTCAATTAAAAGTTATGTATAGAATTCTCCCCACCATCCAATAAAAACTATTACCTTGGAAGAAAGAAGTGGAAGACAAGTAAAGGTAACAAGCAGAGAAATTGGTCTCTAAAATAAAGCCAAATGATGAGGAGAAATCATTTAAATAAATAAGAATGCAGGATTTACCAAATGGTAAAGCAAATTGTGTAAAAAAAATTTTAATGGACTATTGGTCATTATTTTAATGGAAAAATAGGATACAAACAAAAAAAGTAAAAGAAAGTGTAACAGCGAAGTGGGAAGGAATGGTACAGAAAGAGTAGGGGAATTTTGAGCCAGGTTGATCATTTATGCATTCAAACACAAGATCTGAACCATGTGTGGTAGCTCATGCATTTAATCCCAGCACTCAGGAGGAAGAGGTAGAAGGACCAACATGAGTTCTAGGTCACCCTAAGACTACATAGTAAATTCCAGGTCAGCCTGGGCTAGAGTGAGACCCTATACCTCCAAAAAGAAACAAAAACAAACAAACAAAAAATATCTGTAATCATATATACTAAATGTCTAAATGGTTATCTTTAAGGGATCAAACCATAAGTAGAAAAAAAGAAATATTTCCCTTTGATGAGAAGCTGCATCAGCTCAGCTACACAGTGTTCGCACCAAAGTTCAAACCAAACAAGAGGAAAGGATCAAACGATCTGTGTGACCTGTGTGACCCCACATAACACTGTAGAAAAGAGCAGATCTGGGCTCCCAAAGTGCCAGCACCATGAAAGACAACTCTTTAAAACCCCTTAATGGGGGGAGGGTAAGTAGGGATGGGGGAATGATTCAGTGACAGACTGTCCCCAGCATATGCAAGAGGCCCTGGGTTGATCCCTAGCTCTAAGAAAGGAAAGGGAGAATAAGATGGAGAGCAGGGAAATGGTTCTAGACTAAAAAATCCTGAAGACATGAAAATCAAATCCACTGTGTCTTCTCAGATGAATTCTAGATCTAGATGGGGAGGACAAAGAGACACACAGAAGGGACATTAGTGGAACTACTGGAGAAATTTGAACATGGCCTAGGTATTAGATAATATGATTAAAGCATTGTTAATTCTGTGTACTAATGCTTCTGGGGATGAGCAGGAAAACATTTTCATTTTTTTTAATATATATTTATTGTCCATAATGAGTTACATTATTTAGTGGGCAAACCATGCGTTGTTAAACATCAATGGTATCATGCATGATGCCTGCTACTTTCCCTGTGGTTCAGGGGGGAAAAAAAAGATCTGTGAGTATGTATGTACATATGACACAAAGAAATGCAAACAGGCAAAATGTTAATAGTAATTTAGATAAAGTATATAAAAATATTCACTGTCATTGTACTCCTATTTCAACTTTTCTATGATTTCTAAATGTTTCCAAATAAAAATTTTAAAAAATATTATAATTAAAAAACAGCCTTCTTGGAAGACAGAGATATATACTTAACGGTAACAATTTTTTTTTTTTTTTGGTGTTTTGAGGTAGGCTCTCCATCTAGCCAAGGCTAACCTATAATTCACTATGTAGTCTCAGGATGGCCTCAAACTCACAGTGATCCTCCTACCTCTGCCTCCCAAGTGCTGGGACTAAAGGTGTGCACCACCATGCCCGGCTGAAAATTATTTTTAAATGCTCACTTGTCTACCAAATGCCTTATGGTTTAGTCATAACAAAGCTATTTATTTCTTGAATATAATATATACAATATAAGACACTGATTAAAATAATGAAGTCTGTGTTAAAAGGCCCAATAATTAGAGACTGTCATCACCTTCAGTTTCCCCAAGGTTACTAGATGATTTTATTTACTTTCAAAAAGTCTCAACTCTGAATTGATGAGACAGTTGGGGAGATAAAAAGGGCTTGCTTGCAAAGCCTGCTGGCCCAGACTAAATTCCCCACCATGCAATAAAACCATTACCTTGGAAGAAAGAAGTGGAAGGCAAGTGAAGGTAACAAGCAGAGAAATTGGTCTCTAAAATAAAGCCAAGTGATGAGGAGAAATCATCTAAGTAAGAATGAGGATTTACCAAATAAGGGAAGAAAACAGAGAAATGGTAAAGCAAACTGTGTAAAAACTATTTTTAAATGGAATATTAATCATTACTTTAATGAAAAAATAGGACAGAAACATAAAAAATAAAAGAAAGTGCAACTAGCACCCACATAAAAATGGATGCAAAGTATGATCCCATGGTGCACCCTCATGCCACTCGGTAGCAGGTATTTTATTAAATGGATGGGTGGCTGGGTGGATAGATATACTTCTTATTGAGCATTTGTGTTCATATATGATTTGATTTTTGTCATCCAGTAAGGCAGGCTCTATATTATTCTTTTTTTTATTTTAGTGTATGTATGGTATGTATGTATGTATGTGTGTGTGTATGTATTTGTGAGGAGGAAGAGAGAGAGAATAGGCATGCTAGGGGCCTCTTGCCAGATGCATGTGCCACTTTGTGCATCTGGCTTTACAAGGGTACTGGGGAATTGAACCTGGGTCAGCAGGCTTTGTAAGCAAGTGTTTCTAACAGCTGAGCCATCTCCCCAGCCTGTTTCTAAAATTTTATTCATGTGCACGTGTTGGGGGGGGGGGCTCACCATGGCCTCCTGCTGCTGCAAGCACCAGAAGCCTGCACCACTTTTTGCATCCAACTTAACATCAGCTGGGAATTGAAGCCAGGCCAGCAGGCCCTGTGCAAGCAAGAGCCTTTAGCCACTGAACCAGCTTCCAGCCCCCTTATTGCTGTTCTTAACACCTGCAGGAAGCACTCCTTTGGGCTGTTGCATAACCTCAGATGAGTACTCCACTTGGGCTCCTGGCCTTGTGATGGCAGAGATTTGCTTCAAGGGCAAGGAAACATCAATTCATGTGACTGCTGGCAAAACTAGAGGGAAAGGACAGGGGCCTCTTCACAAAGATGTGTGCTCACAAGATAGACACCAGAAAAAGTGAAACTCAATGTCATTTATGCTAATCTCTACTTGAACCTCTTAAGAGATAAAACCATTTGAGCAGTAATTTAGGACTAAATTAACTTGTTTTTTTTTTCTCCCTATCATTAAAGTTTTCATTGTTTAAATAAGGAATTCTCTAAGAGAAATGAGGCAATGTTCCTGTTCTATTCAAAAGAAAGAATCAGCTGATGCCTTTTAAACTCAGTAGCTTGGCTTATCATAGGCACATGCAGCAAATGGCCAAGTACAAGCTCATGCTGGCCGACAGCCTGATCCCAGGCCCATCCAAAAATACTCAAAGACAATCAAACTGTGTATCACTTATTACTGGGGTGCCAACCTTAGTAAACTAGCAAGAACTAAACTCTGAAAAGGGGAAGGGTACCAGACAATGGAGGGTTGGAGGGCTAGAAAAAAACTAGGGCAGATAGCAATACTAGATAAAGGCTTTGAAAAGATCCTTAAGATAACAAGCTTAGCTTGAGACAGAACCAAAGATTTCATGTTTTTGTTCATTAAGCCAATGATAATTCACCCACTTAAATTATTTACCAACTGCAACCAAATTCACAAGCCCGACATGAAGTTGGCCAAACTATCAAGTTAAGCAGCACTACCCCCAAATCCAAATAGCTTTTAAGCACATGATAAAGGCTTGGTGAGAGAGCACTTGCCTGCCATTTCTCCAAGGAGGTTTTACTCAGGACTGACATGCACCAGACATGAACACATGAACAGCATCTTTGTGCTACAAGTCACTGACTCTTTACAAGTCCCCTTGGTCTCGGTTTCTCTCTCTCTCTCTCTCTCTCTCTCTCTCTCTCTCTCTCTCTCTCTCTCTCTCTCTCTCTCTCGTGTGTGTGTGTGTGTGTGTGTGTGTGTGTGTGTGTGTGTGTGTGTAATATCTGTGTATCCAGAGAAGAATGTTGACTCTCTTCCTCTACTGCTCATCTGCATATTTCCTTGAGACAGAATCTGTCTTGGAACCCAGAGTTCCAGCAATCCTTCTGCCTCTGCTCCCCACAGAACTGGAGTTACAAGTATGCATGGTCATGCCCAGCTGTTTACACGGGTGCTGGAGATCTAACTCAAGACACTCTCGGGTCCTCTTGGGGCCCTCATGCGTGCACAGCTAGCTCTCAACCACTGAGTCATTTTTCCAGCTCCAACTTTGATTTTTTTTAATATAAATTTATTGTCCATAATGAGTTACCCAACTTTGATTTTTGACCCTCTAGGAGCATTCTATTTCAAGAAGTCTTCACTTTAGGTCTGAAAGTCTTACTCTGCCAACTTGTAATTTATTAAATCATATAAATCCCCATATTCAAACAGGTTCTTCTACAAGGCCACAACACATTTTCAATGTTCTGTAATTTAAAATTTCCACGGCAATCACGCATTGTCATAACTGTCACATTGGCATAAAGAAATACACTCTGTTGGCTAGGAAGGTGGCTCATTTAAGTAAAGCACTTGCCTTACAAGCATGAGGACCTGAGTTTGGTCCCAGAAACCCATGTAAAGAAACAGCACAGCACACAGGACACAGCACAGCAACACATCCTTGTAGTCCCAGAGATGGAGACAGAGACAAGTAGAACTCTAGTGCTCTTTGGCTAGCCATTCTAGCCTACTTGGAAAATTCTAGGACAGTTAAGACACTGTACTCAATGTGGACAGCACCTGAGGACTCCTCTGTCCTCTGAATACACATACACCAGCATGCTCAGACACATATGAATACACTACACAGAGGAAAAAAAGAGATGGGGAGGGAGGGAGGAAGGGAAGGAGAGAGGGAGTGAGAGGAAGAAGAAGGAGGAGGAGGGGTAGGGAGGGAGAAGGGAAAGGGAGAGACGAAGGAAGGAGAGAAAGGAGGTGGAAGGAATGAAAGGAAAGGAGGGAAGGAGGGAAAATAAAGAAATTCTTGTATATACCTGTAAAGCAGAAAAAAATGCCTGTATAGAGAGCTATTTTTTAAAAGTATGTATTAGTTAAAAAGAAAGATGCGGGCTGGAGAGACAGCTCAGCAGTTAAGGCATTTGCCTCCAGTGCTTACTAAGGCCCCGGGTTCAATTCCCCAGTACCCATATACGCCAGACCCACAAGGTGGTGGCCCTGGTTCTCTTTCTCTCTCTCTCTCTCTCTCTCTCTCTCTCTCTCTCTCTCTCTCTCTCCCCCTCTCTCTCCTCTTTCTCTCTGCTTAAAAATGAATAAATAAAATATTTTTTTAAAAAAAGAAAGATGCAAAGAGAAGGTGTCTATTCTCCAGGTAGAGAAGGAGAGTCAGCCATTCTTCACCTAGAAACCAAGACAGACAGTTAAAGGAAAAGAGAAGTCATTTCCTGCCGCTGCAACCAATCGAAGGCTGATGGGCAGAACCACTTTCTCCTCCGTTTCACTGCAGAATCATCAGTCTTCCAGTCCCATCAGGATTGGGCTGAAAAGTAATAAGAAATGAGGGCAATTAGAGAGGAAATGAGAGAGCAATTGAGGAAGGAACCACCTCAAGACAAAACAGTGCGGAGATTGAATTTGATGCAAGAAGTAAGAATTGGAGATTAGGTTTCTGGAAGGGAAGCTCCATGATCCTATCCTGAAAAGAATTAGAATCGCAGCAGACAGACTTGAGTTCCCTCAGACTAGCAGAGAGAAGCTGGGGAGGGCAGAGGAGGGGAGGGGAGGGATTGGCAAGAAAGCGTCTGCTGGTAAAACACAGTTTGTGGTGGTCGCTGAGGTTTCCAGAGAATGCCTTGAAAGAAATTATCTGCCAATTCAAAATTGAAAGATAAAGCGAGAAAGGAAGAAAAGGCTTCAAATTTTGGGGACCATCAAGACAAGGATGGTGAGGATGTCATAAGAATAATAAAGAGTCCAAGAGAAGTTTGATGATACCTGTGGCAGAGCAATGAAAGAGTTCGTTTTGAACACGGTAACTTTGAGGTTAATTCTGGAGCTATGGCGCATTCCGTGGCAAAGAACAGGTGAACCCTTTGTTTTCAGGCAAACTCTCCCCCACCCACTCCAGGGATGGCATAACTTAATTCCAACTTGACATTGCTGTCTAGGGCTGGACAGCTGAAGAGAAATTAGACTGCCTACCTTCCCAAGGAAGTCTGCCAAGAGCAAGACACTTATTCTAGGCATTTCTGAAAGTCCATGTCACTGGAATATCAGCTTCAAACACTGAGGAGCATTTAAATATGTATCATAGCATTTCCATTTCAAGTCTATTAACATCTTTGAAATATCTAGATCAAAATGTTGGGTCAAATAACTGTATTCCAGTAAAACATCTATTAAAAGAAAAAATTTCCCCCATTCCACTTCATCTCTTAAGGTAATCACTTTGTTCAAGACACCCGTCAGTCACAACAGGTTTTCTTAGCACCTGCCTTCTCTCAATCTTAATATCAAGTGTTTCTTTTGAGTAACAATCAAGGTCACACATCATTTTGGCCATTAATGTATTGTACCAAAGCTGTGGAGAACCAGCACTGGAAGATCTTCAAAGAGAAACTGTTCATTAACCAGGACAGCAGCTGCTAGCTAGAAGCTGCAATTTAAATCTCAGAAAAAGAAACTGTGGTTCTGAAATTCCAACAAGGAGGTGCCACTTGTGATTACAAGCATTCCAGTGGGTTCCTTCCTTCATTGATGGTTCCAGCAAAGGCTTTTTATTCCATTTTGGTGACATTCCCCAAGCCCTGAAAATATAAATTCCTCTGTGTATTTTCTTGTCTGGTAGCCAACTCAGGAGGCGGGTTTTCACCTGACCAGGGCCATTTGGACCCCTCAAAAATCATCTTATGTGTAATTACCTACTTGACTAGGAACCAATAAACCAAATGTTTCAGATTTATAGACTGCATTAAATGAAACATTTGACTCTTTTAAAAATAAATAAATAAAACCTCACATTTCAGGAGCGTCTTGGAGAATAGAACCTATTTTCAGAAAAACCGAAAAAGTTCAGAAATTAACACTGAAGCAAGCAAACATTTCCAGGTAAAAGTTTTAAGTCAATGGGGATAGCAGCAAATGTTGAGAAATAAAGGTAATAACCCTTTCTCTCCCTCATCACCTTTCAGTCCCAGTCCCCCAAGACAAGACCCTACGGCATGTTGTATGGTTCTCATGCCAAAGAAGGCATTTTGATCACCTCAATTACAGAATACAGGCTGAAAAGTAGCATTCAGCCAGATAGAAATGGGAAAGGACAGTTTTCTTTTAAGCAATATATTCACAAAATACAATGGCATTTATAACATGGCAGCCTGGAAGACAGACAGACATGGACGGACACATATACACATACACACACACACACACACACACACACACACACACACACACGTATGAATAGGGTATCTCACAGCTATGAAACTAAAATAAACTTTCCCTACAAAGGTTTTCAGATGGAAAGTATTCATTATGGGGAAAAACTGGAAATGGCCAATCTTGCCAAGGGAAGGGTGCAGGCCACAGTGGAGAAATTAGCTACAATTACTGCATATTTACACAACCATATTTACAAAACAATAAAACTTATCTTATCCAACCCAAACAAAACCTTGCTCAAAATAAACTAAACCACAGGAAAGTTCTCCTCGGAGCATGCAGTCATCAGATTCACTCTCTAGTTTCTGCTTACCCATTACCCACTGCGACAACCCTTCATTCTACCTTCTCAGAAAAGCAAGGGAAAGGCAAAAATTCTTTCTGTATATCCAGTTGAGAATCTGTATATTCTTCGGATAATGATACTGTAATTTTGAGTATGGAAAGAGGGGCTACATCTTAAGAGACTCAATCTGAAGTAATTGTGGAAAAATTACAGGATGTCCAGGACTGATTTGAAATAATCTAGAAGGAAGCATAGGGGGCAGATGCTTGAGATGGATAACTATTGAAAGGGGGTGATGTGCACACAGGGTTAAGTAGGACTGAAAAAATTCTTAACAGAGTAAACAGAAGTATGGTAAATGTTCAAAGCCATCATGCCCAATTAATTTCTTCTTTCCATTCAGTCTTTTCTCTGTGAATGGCAAAGGCCCAATTCCTGCTAAGAAAAACAAGCTATACTCTTGTTCTTGACTTTAGATCACTTCTCTTTTTCCTTGGTCATCTGAAACAAGTTCTGTTCAAAGTAGTCCTTGAAAAGAGAAACAAAATTCTTAAAAATCTAAACTTGAGTTTCCTGAAGCCTAAGCTTTCACTTATCTGACTTACGGCAACACAACCCGGACACTCTCCAGTAAGAAGTTGCTTTACATTACATTCATATAGTGACTGCCAAAAAAGTCCAAAGGTTGCCCAATAGGCTGTCAATACCAAAGGCGCTGGTACCAGAAACAAGCCCTTTCTTCCCAGAGGTCATTTCTGATCAGTGAGTTTATTACCTAGAGCAAAAAATTAATCATATTGCTTTTGGAATACAAAATATTTTTAGCCAAAGTATCATCCTCCTATGATCCATATCTTGACTGGACATCCCAGCCAGGAGGTGAAACAGGTCTCCTGGCTGGCTGTACATTAAGGGATGCTCTCCACCCAACATCTGTTCGGCTGTGGGTAAGGCCCTTGCCTCTTTGGGCTTCAGCCCCCTCTCTTCAAAATAATGAACATTTCCCAAGATGAGCTCTATTATATTTTCCTTTCAAAAAGTCCATGCCTGAAAGAATGACTAATATTTTTTAAAAATAAATTAGTGCAAAAATATTACATTTTCTAGGAGATGTTTTTAATAGGAATGTGGATGTTGCATTGGAGTACCTGTAGAATGTACATATATGCAAACATAAATATGTATGTTCATATATGTATCAGTGTGCGCACGCGCACAAACACACAGACACACACACACACACACACACACACACACACACACACAGATAATCATGAGGTGCTTATACGGGACTAATTACTTCCAACTCAAAGCAGCAAATTTTCAATTCTGCAACAGATGTCGCTGTGTGGTTTCTCCTTTCTGTGCTGGATTTTCTGTTAAAAATGCCCAGCATAATGGTCAGTAGTATTCTCACAAAGACAGATATACAGCTATTTTAATCCTTTGGTTTTATTTCTTTTTTCTGTGTATGCGAGTCAAATTCCATTCAAATCACAGTTATTGATTGCTCTGGCATCGGCTAAGATCCTGATAAAAATGGCCCTATTGTCAAATACACACATATACATACACATATATGCACACACCAAAATATTTCAATTAGAAAAAAAATTAGGTTAAAAAATGGAGGAAGAGGCCAATTGGGCATTGAAATATAATATATACAACCCCAAAAAGAATGAGACAGTTTATACAACATTATTAATTTTAAAGCCTAAAAATCATTCAGTAATATAAGCCAAAGAATAAAAATGTACTTATATATGAAGCTAAAACATACCAGGCATAGGGAAGCTTTAAGAAATAATTCAACATTATCACTAATGGTAATGAAAATTTTGGATTTTTAACATCATTAAAAATAAATACAGTAAGGCCAATGTTATAATTGCAAGGCATCTTACCAAGCAGGCATTCACTATCAACCACTTCTTGACACATGTCATAGGAAAGTGACATCTCTTTCCCTTCAACCAATAGATCGTCCAACGATGATCAACCTCAACAGGTAGCTAGCACTTTCTTCTGATGAAAGTCAGTGCTGGCACAAATGACTTCAAAATCTCCCACAGAAACCCGGGAGCCCTTCACCTTCTGGAATTTTAGAGGGAGTGGAGAAAGGAAGCAAGCAATGAGTCAGTTATCACCTCCGGAGGAAGAGTGTCCTGCCCGTGGTTGGTTGTCTTCCCTGTCCCATTCCCCTATACCAGGAGAGCCATTGGAGAAAACTGAATAAAGCATGTACAACATCCATATGAATAAAGCTCTTTGTTCCACAGAACTGCCTGCTCTTTTATTCCCCCCTTTTTCGTATTTGTTCATTTCAAAAGATTGCTCAATGGGTCTCTTGTTCCTCCAAAATGTCCCCGGCAAATAATGCAAGCTTGTCTCGTCACACAAGTCACTAAATGAAGCCTTGTGCGTCTTCAGTGACACACTGTAAATATAAAGTGGCATTAATGAGGGATATTTTATCTAAGCTATCACAGGCAAGTGTAAGTCCCTCCTGCGGCTATTCAATTTGATGCAGAGAAAGGCAACAATAGCAGGGTGGCACTTTTGCAAAGTCCCAGTTGCTGTGTACAAGCCCCAACAGGCTGAGGCAGGCAAAATTCAGCCCAGGACTAAGTGCCACCACAAGTCCCCCACCCATCAGCCACCTCACCTAATGTGGAAAAGGAAGGGGAAGATGACCTACCACTGGATCCCAAACATTAAGCATGCACCTTAAATGTAGCAGGAGTGATTAATATACCAGGTAGGCAATCCCATTTGGGCTGCATTTCAGTAACGTCCATTTCATCCCAACACCTCAGCAAAGATGCGGTACGATTTTTTTTTGGGGGGGGGGGGGTAATTGAATGGCTTCCATTACTGGGGAAAACAGAACCAGAAACCCAATGCACAATGGCAAGATGTACCTTTCCCAGCAAGGATGTAAATGAAACAAACCAAATGAAGTTAGAAGGCAGCACCAACAGGTTTCTTTAACCCTGGGAATGGGAAAGCAGGGGCCCCAGTGACAGGCTTAAACTAAGCAGCCTGAGGAAGAAAAATCCCTTAGATATCCACCTGAAATATACCCCTGAAATATGAGACCTAGGGCTGAGCCAAGACCTCCCACCACCACCCTCAAAGTTAGCACACGAGCATCAGCTAACACAAACACACACATACACACACACACACAGCATTCAAATATACATATATATAAAATCTCCAAGAAAGTCATCTCATCCCCTCACTACAAATCAAACCCAATTACTTCCTAATTTGAACACAATCTGATAACCAGCATACAACCGGGATGTACACAAGAGCAAGAAGCTGCTTCCATGGTAACTGGCAACATAATTCTCCCTTAGCTTTGACATGCACGCTTGACTTCCAGACCGCTCCTTTCCAAGTCAGCACATATCCCTCGCCGGGAAGGCAACTTCTGGCCACGAGATAGTTACAAATATAGTACTGTGGTTACTACCCGGTGCCTTCAGTGAGCAGGCTTGACAGGGAGGCATAATCTAACCCTACTCTGCTGGCTAGCAGCATCGCAGGGCTCCCATTTTTTAGTCGAAAGGCAGTCTACCCCGACCAGCGCTTCCCCGCTCACCCCCCTTTTTTGCAGCCCATACAAATCTATTGTAGCCAGTACTATGCGCCAGTTACCCAGCCTTTACTCACGCTCACGTTTAACTGACACAGGCGCTTTTTTACAATGCATCAACCAGAACGAGGGATCTCTTTGGGGAACATTTTGTCGAACCCCTCCAGTCAGTGGCATCACCCGAAATGAAGTTGTAGCCACACCAGCCTCAGCTGAACCCAATTATCACGTAACTCAAGAATTAAGAATTCACAGAGGAAAAAAAAAAAACACATAAACAACATCCGAAGACAGTGGCATGGGAGAAGAAAAAAATCAAGCTGGAAAAAAAAAAAGGTGCGGCCAGACTCCCACCCCTGTAGCACAAATAGGATCCCCAAACCGACCTCCGCCGCAAGCCGGTTTTGGAAAGGGGGTGCCACCAAGCCGGCATCTCCCGAATCCAAAGCAGCACCCCCCCCCCAAGCAAGCATCCCCATCTCCTACAGAGTGTCTCCTGCGGTGTTTACATAACTGAGTGTCCTCTAGCGTGTAAACAAAAGGCACAGCCCGGGCAGAGAGGCGCCCCCGGAGCACCCCGCGGACCCCAGCGCGGCACAAGATGGGATGGGGGCTCCGCAGGTGGGGGGCTGAGCTGGCGGCATCCTCCGCCACTTGTTGCTCCCCCGGCTCTGCAGCCCCGAGCTGCAAAGCAAGGAGGGGCTTTGCAGGCTTGGAGCACTCTCGACTGCATGTCCTCCAGAACAGCCGCCCGCCCCCCCACCCCCAACGCCCGGGGCTCCCGGCGCCGGTCCGAGGCTGGGGGGACGCCGGGCGACGGCGGAGCGCGGCAAGGTGGCGGGAAGGCAGGCAGGGTGCAGCCCTCTCGGCGGGGGAAGAGCTCGGGCTGCCTTTTGTTAGCAAAAGCAAACACTGCCCTCTTCTTTCCTGACCGCGCCAACGCGCCCGGCACCCGGGCAGCCACGCACGCTGCTCCGGGCGGGCGAGCGAGCGCTCGGCGACGCAGGGACGGCGCAGCCCCGGGGCTAACCTCCGAGGCGGCCCGCCGCGCGGGGGCCCCGGGGCCGCAGGGCGTCCTCCTGGCCGGCCGCAGAGGCCGCGCGCGCACGCTCGCTCCATCCACCTGCCGGCGCGGGGAAACCCGGCGTCCCCACTCGCGGAGTGGAGAGGCCTCCGCGAACCTTCCCCGCGGGGCCGGGCCGGGGAACTTTCCCCGCCTGGCGCCCAGCCCAGGAGACCCGCAGCCCGGCCGGAGCGCAGCCGCGGCGCCCGCACGCGTGCGGGGACGTCCCGGGGACCGCGGCGGGCGGGCGGGCGACGGGCCCCGGCCGGAGAGGTGGGGGGCGAGCGGGCAGCCCAGGGAGACCCGCGGATCGGCAAGTGACGAGAAGGGTCCGGAAGGTTTGGGGGGCTTCGGCTGCTCCCCTTCCCCCAGGCTCTGGCCCCCACTCACCCCACTCTGCACCCCGCGCCAAGCCGCGGGGAAGGTGCGGGCGCAGCCATCCCCGAGGGGGGAGAGGGGCGCCCAGCCCGCCAGCCCCGAGTTTCCTCTCCGCGCTCCCGCCGCTTCGGATTTAGGAAGTGGGGGGCTGTTGTCATGGAAACGTTTTCCCCGTTCCCAGGTTCCGAACACTGGGGTGCTGCTGGAGGAGACTGGGGAGCGGGTCGGCCGGTGCCCGCGCCTACCTGTGGGGATCAGTGCCGCGGTCGAGAGAAGCAGGAGCAGAAGCCGGAGCCGGAGCCCGGGAGGCGCCGCCGCCGCCGCCGCCGCCGCCGCCACAGCCGCCGCCGCCGCCGCACACCGGGATCCGCTCGGCAGCACAGCACTCGCCATGTCGGGCACCTGCCTCAGACTGGCGGCGGTGGCTGCCTCCCGAGCCCGAGCGAACCGCTAATGAGATGTTAATGAGATGCGCTGGAGGCGGAGTCAGAGGCGACCAATCACAGCGCAGTGAACCCCAGCCGGCTCTCGGAGGACTCGCCCCCTCCCCCACTCCGCCCCCTGGCGCTGGCGTTCGGCGGCGCGCCCGCGCCACCGAGGGGCGTGGCCTAGGGGCGGGGCTATGGGCGGGGCGTATGCAAATATGTTTACGTTGAAATCCGGCTTGGCTTCCTCCGGATCGTGGAAAGTGTTCTCCCGGGCGGGCGCGGGGCCTGGAGGAAGGGAGAGGGGCTCGAGGAAGCTCCGGGGGCGGGACTAGCTTCCCGAACACCTTGATGAATGTTTACGGGAGGCTCTTCCACCCGCCCGGTGCAGTGTGGGCATCGGGCCTGCCTGCGAGCCAGATGGGCAAATCCCGGTCCCTCACTCACCTGGCTCGGGGAAATAGATCCTAGGGAAGCCGGGGCTGTGCGGGAGTGCGGGCGAGGATGCGGGTCCCCGATGGACAAAACAATCCGGGAGAAGTGCATGCGTGCTCGGCACGTCCGCGGAACGGGAGAGCCCGTGGACAACCTAGCGGCGGGCTGGGGCAAAGATGGGAGACGGGAGCCCTGGAGTCGGCTGCGGGGATTTTCAGAGTCGATGTCTTTGCTGTATATTCTGGGGAAAGGTAAATCGAGGCCGGGTGGGGGGGAGGATATGTCAGGCTCCCCAGCTTGTTGAGAGTGGACTGCCTGTTTTCAGTATATGTATTTATGTAGGGCATGTATGTAGTACATAGGTAAAATTGCATGCACACAACAGTAACAAAAAATAAAATAAAATCTAGCCGACCAAGGTTTCAAGGAGAGGGCAGAGGTGTGGGGAATGGGGTGCTTCAATGTAGGGTCTCCTTCCATGCTCCCTTCTGAGCAAGCTGGAGACCAACAGGTGCCCTTGGCTTCCGCGTCTGGGAGAGGTTCTCCTGCTGAAGCGACTTGCATCCCTGGGCTCGCTCTCCCTCCCGAAATTACCTTTGCTTTCTTTGCAGCCAGGCAGCGGGCTCTCATGTTTGTCTGCTTTTTAATTACTTATTTTCTTCCCCTCCAGAAGACCGTGTGCGCTCTGACCCTCTGTTGCTCAAGCATCAAATTGAAGGACGAGCCGTATTAAGTGTAAAGGTTTATAATAATTTAAGTATTCATAGAATGCAGAACAATAAGATGTACGAAATACAATTTGCATAATAAATATCAATATCACAACAGCTAAAACAAGCCATGACAAATTATCTGTGGCTAAATGACCAAGAGATGACTGAATGTAAATTGCTGAATCTGAGCTCTCATCTAAAGACCTGCACCAAGTGACTTCCCCGGCCCTCTATCCTCATCTTGCAAATAAATAAATATCAAAAAGGAAGTCAAGATCTGCCAACCCACCAAATGAGTTACACTTTAAAGCAGCCTCCTATTATTCATTATGCATAAACTAATTTCCAGACTACCCTGTCTTCACAGTCTGGATTTTCTGCTCTGTAATTACAGGCCGGGATGCACGAACTGCAGGCATTCCTCCAGAAGTGAGGAGAGCTCCAGCAAGCAAATTGCAGTACAAGAGACAGGAAACCAAACCGCATGGCCATCAGCACAGTCCCAGTCTGCCAAGTCCCAAGTATTCTTACCACCCTTGCAAGGGAGGCTACCTGGACCAGACCTGATGCAAAACAGAGTCCCACCAAAATCAGGATGAAAAATTCACAGCCATCTATGCTGTAAATGATATATAAATGACAAAGTTAGGTCCTACATGTCAGAAATGCCAACACAGGGCCTATCTCATAGAAATATTAACATTTACAATTCTTATTATTGCTACTATTGTGTTTTTGCATTATTATTTTGAATGTGTGATTTTGTTTAATCCTTGAATCTATCTTAAAGGTATTTTTATTCTTAAGCATCATTAGAAAGATTAAGCACCAGCCTTGGGAAAAAAAAATCACAATTTCTAAATTGCAGACAGAGC
The DNA here is from genome assembly GCA_004024765.1 of Zapus hudsonius. Lineage (NCBI taxonomy): Eukaryota > Metazoa > Chordata > Mammalia > Rodentia > Dipodidae > Zapus > Zapus hudsonius. The sequence continues at coordinate 144,141 of PVHP010000310.1, read as the reverse complement.
CCTTTGCTGCTAACCACTATGCTGCACTGTGCTACAATAAATATCTGCTAAGTGAAGAATGAGTTCCACATTACAATGCATGAATAATAAGCAAAGGATAGCTATATTTTTAACATAAGGTGAAAATATGCCAGCAACCCAGAAACGATTTTTAAAATAACAGGATTGCAGTATACTCCTGAGGAAAAAGCGTTCCTCATGAGGCTGAAACTCCAAGAGAATGTAGCCAGGCCTTCATCCTCCCACACTCAGAACACAGTATGGGGACATTGGAAGATGTGGCGTGTTTTCATCTCCCTTCATTCCTTGGCACATCAAGTGAACACCTACTCAAATTTCCAGTTGGCAAAGAACAACATGGGACATTTCTATAGGAAATGCTAATGCTGCGTGACTTACCTCATTGGAGGAATGCAAATAGCTTTAAAAATTTCCACAGAAATACCACCCCTGCCAGAAGAGAAGGGACTCTGCACATGCAATTCCCGGGTATAGAAACTGAGGCCTGGCACGCCTTTGGCACTGGGGTCTGCATGGGAGTCAGGGGTGAGAATTCAGGAGGAAGCTGTTGTTATCCCTCCCCACCCACCCCCAGCTCTTTCACACTAAAGATGTCGCCAGGGATTTAGCATATGGAACATGTGAAGAGCGTATCAAATTCCCACAGCCGCTAAGTACAAGTTATGACTACTCTGGCTTTCTCATAGTAATGCTCGTCATTTTCTGCTCTGTGGACTAGAACTCCTCGCCAAGTACAAGTTCCAACATTTTTTCCCCTTGCTACATGGATTGAACCAATTTTAAAAACCAGATGGTGTTTTTGCCATTTATAACTGATAATCAATTGTTTTGTGAATTTAATTTTTTAAGAAAGAACTGAAATACTTATCAAAATTACAATCTGGGTGCAACTTGTGTTAGTATAAGCCTGCCAGAAACACCAAGAGCCCAAATTTTTTTTTCTTGAGAAACTTTAGAGAGACCTAATATTATTTGCCTCCACTAAAACAGTTGAGAAATGTGGATACACATATATGAAAAAATAAGCATTAAAGGGGATTCATATTTTGATAAATATATTGCAGATAAAGAGAACTAGTAACATCTTGCTTCTTAAAAAATGCCAATTATTTTAATAACCTGGTTGTATAAGAGCAGCCAAGACAAATTATTAGGGAAAAAATAGTATTGGAATCAGCATTTGCCCTGCTAATGGATTATGTAAATTCTCATAATAGAGTGATTAAATCTACTAGATAAACTGTAACTCCCCAAATTCATATGGTGCGACCCTTAACAGCACTATGCAATAGCATTTGGGGGTGGAACCTTTGAGAGGTCATTAAATTTACATGAGATCATGACAATGAGACCTCTGTGATGGAATCAGAGCCTTTCTAAGAAGAGGAAGCAAAATCAGGATTCTCTCTTTCAGTGGATGAGTATGCACAAAGGAAAGGCAGGGTGATAGGTGGCTTTCTGTAGGAACCTTCCAGAACCTACTATGCTGGTACCCTGATCTTTGGGCTGGAAGCTTCCAGAACCAAAGGAAAAGAAATTTCTATTGTTTAAGGTGCAGCTTCTTAAATTGTGAATCATGACTCCATATGGAGTCATATAACTCAATGTGAAGGTCACAAAGAAGTTGGTAACAGTAAAAGTCTTCTGAACACATAACAACCAAAAATTATTCAAAATTAAATATGTAATGAGTCTGAGGCATTTCTGGCCATGCTCACCTGTGTTTTCTCAAGCAGTTTCACCGCAGCCTTGGTTAGGGGCACATGTACTGATTATACCATGTCAGTGAATGCTGCCTGAAATACCTCTCTCAGATTCAAAAATATTGCATGCTATAAATTATAGTGCAATATTTTTACTGTACATGAAAGTTTTCTGCTCTTATAGAAACAGAATGGTTTAATTATACAAAACTGTCTTTTAATATTTTCTTACATTTATCAATTAGTATATCTTGAGTTGCTATTGTGTTAGAATGCTTGATTTTAAAAATTACAGTTTGGATAGCTGACTTAAATTTGATTTTAAAACTATTAAAAGAATTTTGGCTTGAGATTAAAACAGAATTCCCAACAATTTCTGACATGTCTCTAGACATACTTCTGCCATTTTGTGTTATGTATTTATGGGAATTGGTATTTTCAGCATTGACAACTATAAAATCAAAATATTGATGAACTCTGAAAAACATTAAAGATGCTCTGTGTCTTAAAGTGTGAGATACTCAGCCAAGGTTTAATTATTTTTTTAAAAAATATTTTTACTTATTTATTTGTGAGTAGAGAGAGAGAACTTGAGCATGCCAAGGCCTCTTGCCACTATAAACAAAACTCCAGATACATGTGATACTTTGCACATTGGGCTTTATGTGGGTACTGGGGAATCAAACCCAGGCTGATAGGCTTTGTAAGTAAAAACCTTTAACCACTGAGCAATCTCCTCAGCCCAAGGTTTAATTCTTTATGTAAAAATAAATAAGTAACCCATATTAATATGCAAATTGAGTTTCATCTTTAATAAGTAGCAAAATTATATGCTTATCAAATAATTGTTTTAGGGAAAAATTATGATTCATTTTTTACTAAATGTTTCATTTGTATTCCTATTTTATATGCCTAGGTTTGGATAAAAATTTCTTGAGTGAAAAGGAGTCACAAATGGAAAAAGTTTGAGAAGTCCTGATTTAAGCCACATAGTCACTGGTATTTTGTTATAACGACCTAATTATACTAAAATAAAAATTTATAAACTTCAATTTAAATTATCAAAGGGTATATAAAATACCATTAATATTAACTTCTTAGAGAGAAGTATATGGCGAGCAATGTAAGTTAGTAGCTTATCAAAGCATTGCACTAATGGGACACTTAGCCCCTACCTAATAGACAGCTTCTATATTCTCACATTAAGACTAAACACTAAGTAGCTCATCGTTGTGGGGGTTAGTCTATGAATCTTTATGAAATACAAAGCCAACTAAATCCATGTTCCTAAGTGAGTAATTCAAAACTTTACCCAGGTTTTATTTTTCTTCTGGAATCAAAGAGTTGACAATAAATTCTTAAATATAAAGAATTGAATACCAGTTTGAAAACAAGGGCTGGGGAGATGGCTCAAAGGATAAGAACACTTGCTGCACAGCCATGAGAACCTGAGTTTGATCCTCAGCACCCACATAAAAAGAAAAAGGGAAGGAAGAAATGACAGAAGAAGTACTGATATAGGTTGCTGGAAACTATATATAAATTGGGTCGAGGGACAGCCCTAATTCCCAGAAGGGAAATTACCATTGTGATCCAAGTCATGGTTTATGCCAATCAAATATCTAGGAATATACAGGCATATGATCAAAATATACATGTTATAGACAGCTCCACAATACTGGGATGAGCATCCAACCACACACAGTTTATGGGAAGAACAGGATTTATTGCAAGCTTACAGATCCAGGGGAAGTAACATCAGTGGTGGAAGACACTAAATTCCCTTCACAGATCCAAGCAGAGAGAAACCACCACCAGCCAACAAATGCCAAAAGCAGCAAGCATGAACCTGGCAGCAAGCAGGATGTTCAGGGCTCAGACCTGCTTTCTCTCACCTTTGGGCTGGAATTCATATCCTCCCAATGACACCTTAGGGCTGGACTCCAAGATCCGCCCTCAGTGACACCTCCTCCAGCCAAGAGGCTGGAGATCCAAGTTCCAAGTTTAGTTTTAACACCTAAGTTCAATGGGGGACATACATTCACATTCAAACCACCACCACATCCAACAGAAGGGAAAAAAAATGTAAAGCAGAATATCTTCCTGCATCAGTTATTGTTAAATTTTGGAAATAAAAAAAAAATAAAAGTAAATGAGAGACTGGGGAATGGCTCAATGCTTAAAAACACTTGCTGTGCAAAACTGATGATCAGAGTTCAGATCCCCAGAACCCACATGAAGCCAGATGGATGCAAGAAAACATGTGTCCATAATCCCAACATGCTTATGACAAGGGAGGCAGAATCAAGAGAATCTGGAAGTTCACAGGCCAGCTAGTCTGGCTTTCTTAGTGGGAGAGAGAGAGAGAGAGAGAGAGAGAGAGAGAGAGAGAGAGAGAGCTGTCTCAAGGTGGAATGCAAGGCCCATCACCCCAAAGTTGCCCTCTGACAACTACAAGTATGCCATGCCATTCATGTGCCTACACATCACACGCTGTGCACACACACATATATATATATATACATATATATATATATATATAAAATCACAATACATACATATATACATCCAGAAACAAAAGTAAATGAGGATCTATCTACTGTCCAGGAGCTCACAGGATAGCTGGTGAAACAGAAATTCAGCACAGTTATTAACATATAATTATATTTATAATATGAGCACAAGGGAGGCACTGTTCTAGTCTCTGAGGTTGAGTATGAGTGTCTCTCCATCAAGGTAGCATTCTGATGGGAGGAGCTTCTTCTGCTGAGATTTGGAAATCAAGCACCATAAATAGACAGAGATACAATTGGGGCAAAGGGAACATATGACTAGAGATAGTGGTCCTGTATTAAGCTCAAAAGTGTTGGAGAACATGATATATATTTTGGAAATTTCAAGTAGAATACCTAGATGACAGGTTACCAAAAGACGGATAGCAAGAGAGGAAGTTGGAGAAAACATATATAGGGGCCAGACCCAATCTTGGTTGACCAAATGTTTTTAAATATTAATTTGCAAGCAAAGAGATATAGAATGGGCATGCCAGGAACTCGTGCTGCTTTAAACAAACTACAGATACATGTGCCACTTTGTGCATCTGGCTTTATTTGGGTACTAGCGAATCAAACCCAGGTTGTTAGGCTTTGCAAGCAAGTGCCTTAACTGCTGAGCCATCTCTCCAGCCCAAATTAAAATGTTTTCATAGTTTACTATAAGTAATAGGATTCCACTGAACAAATAGAATTGCAGAGCCAGATTTATATCCAAGAAAGATTATGCTAGTGGGGTATGAATAAAGACTCCTAGATTTGCATTGTGGTAGGTATTGGTATCAATTTACTAGGATATGGCCCAGGTTAGGGAATATTTTTGTTGTTTGTTTGTGGGGTTTTTCTTGGTTTTTTTTGTTTTTTTTTAGTGTTCACTGTTTTGAGGCACTGGGAAGAAGATGATAGTTTCACTCTGCAACATAGTGGCTTTGAAATATCTATGAAATAGGCAATAAGTGACCTGAAATTATGGTCTAAAACACAGGACGTCACTGAGCTGGAGTCAAGAGTACATAGGTAGAAGTTGGAGCCATGGACTTGGAGTACAGAGGGGTAGAGAACTCATCAAAAAAGGGGGGGTACATTAAGGGACTTTAAAAAAATAAGCCAGGAGCTGGAAAGATGGCTCAGCAGTTAAGGTGCTTGACTGCAAAACCTAACAACCTGGGTTAGATTCCCCAGTAACCAAGTAAAACCAGATGCACAAAGTGGTGCATTCACTTTGGAGTTCATTTGCAGCTGTTAGAGGCCCTGGTGGACTCTGACACACTCTCTCTCTCTCTCTCTCTCTCTCTCTCTCTCTCTCTCTCTCTCTCTCTCTCTCCTTGAAAATAAATAAATAAAATGTTAAAAAAAAATAAGCCAGGAGTACTACTATGATAAACACCATTTAGGAGTGGATTCAAATGACAATGAAGGCTATGAGACTCAAGAAAGAATAAAAATCAATAAAAAATGAATAAAAGCAAGGAAGCCAAAGAAGAAAGAAGAGAGGAACTTAGCATACCAATTGCTACAAAGAGGTCAAAGGCTGTTGAATGTTGGCACTAGAGAGAAATTCCATGATGCTGAGGTCCAGAATGTAACCAGCCTCACATCCGTGTAAATAGTTTAATTAAAGTTTGACCAGACAAGGAGAAGGGTATGTGCTAATGTGTCTTATCTTGCCAGCAGGGCAGAAAGATGTGATTTGCTGGTGATTTTCTAATATGGAGAGATAGCTTTAGAATTTTCAATTTGACATCCAATTTCATCGACACTGACAGACCGCCTTGGGTGGAATACAGGGATTGTTGCCACTGAGGTAACTCAACTAATTATTACACATAGACCTCAGTTTTTATTTCCAAACTAAAATACGATTGGTCATGATGATGCAAAAGTTTTCTCCTCTACTTTAAAAGCTCATATTCTCCTGATATGATATCATAATTGTCAGATGAGACTCTGTGATAATTCCATGGCAGTACCACACAACTTCTCAGGCAGCAGGATTGAAGCAAGATCCGATCCATTAAAAGCAGACATTGATATCTATAGATTTTCATAAAGCTGTAATATAAAATAGCCATATTATGAAAATGAGATTGTATCACTCAGGTTGCTGAGAGATGACAATGGTAATACTGCTGTTTGTAATATGGGGTATAAACAGGGCAGGTTCTGAATAAAAATTCTCTTGGCGATCTATTTTGAAGTCCAAATAGGAAAAGCTTTTAGAGAATGTTCTAAGAAACCAGTCTCCTCGTGGCTCCTGTACAAGTGCTAGTGTCAGTCCTATGGTCTCACAGAATAACTTTCCTATCTGCATTTTCAAATGCATGCTTGACTTTGATTTCTTTTTCTTAAAAAAATATTTATTTATTTATTTGCAAGGGGAGGGAGAGAGAGAGAGAGAGAGAGAGAGAGAGAGAGAGAGAGAGAGAGAGAGAGAGAGAGCAAGCCAGGGTCTCCAGCCACTGCAAACAAATTCCAGATGTATCTGCCACATTGTACGTCTGGCTTACACGGGTACTGGGGACTCAAACATGGACTGTTAGGCTTTGCAGGCAAGTGCCTTAACCACTGAGCAATCTCTTTAGCCTGATTTCTTTTTCTGGTGATCCCTGCTTAAGTAGTGGGATCCTTCTAATTTTGGCACTAAAATGCCCATGCTTGTTCAGTCTTCAAAATCTGTCAACTTAAATCAAACCCTTGTCTGACTTATAACAGACACCAAACCCTAATTTTCCAAAAGACTGCATGTAGTTTAGCAATGCAAGGCACAGTTAAGTTCGTGTCTTGCTCAATCCCCTGTAACTCTTTGAAAATGTAGGGGTTTGTCAAAAGAGTTCCAGCAAAGAAATAATCATCTTACTCGTTTGCAGATTTAAACAGTCAGGTTTTTTTTTTCTTTTTAAAAAGTTATTTCAACTCTCCAAGGATGCCTTTCTATCAGCCTGTAGGAACCTAACTTTGCACTTCGAATATCTTCTTCTACCTGTCCCCAGACTGTGAAGGACTGAAGTTCAGTTTGTTTAAAGATCATGTTTTGAAGAAAAGCAAGACTTAATTTTAGTCTTTCATGTTCTCTGACAGCATTGTCACTTGCTAAGCTATTTCTCTAAGACTTTTGTTACAGTACTAATATCTCTCTATATATTTTATTTATGTGGTTTGGTCTGTGATGAATAACACATTTATGCAAAAATCTCAATATATCTATGAGACGCCAATACACAGAAGCAGCCAAACTCTCCGACAGAGCAGTTAATAAAATGCAGTAAATAGTATATAGTTTCAGAGGCAATTAGTATAGTTCGTGACTTCAATTACAAAAAAAAAGCCCCTATGATTTCTAGTAATTGTTATTTATCTTTCATCTGAAGTGTTCCTCTCGTCTGCATCAGCTTTGGCCTAGAAATCGCACTGTCAGTGGGGAAAGTACACAGCTCCTGCTCATGGTGCGAGGATGGGAGAGAGAAATTGAGGATCAGGACCCAGAGCTAACTACTCTTCCTAGAGAGCTACTCCATGGGACTTGGGATTGATCTTATTCTCCTCTGCCATCCTCTCATGTCCTCCCACCAGAGTCAATTACCTGGCTTCTTGGTTCATACAGCCAACCTGTCTGGTACGTTTTGCTTGCTAATGTGAAGGAGGAGAAAAATCTCACTAAGTCAATTCAAACTTGGAAAAGGTTAGCAATTCCAAGGTGGTAATGTTTCTGGTATATTAGTCTCCTAAAAAGGGACGACTATCGTTTTAGTACCAGGCGCTTCCAACTCACTTCTGCTTCTATAACCTGTTTGATGCTGGAACAAGCCCAAGAGGGGTTTCCAGGTCATTTGTACTGGTCTCCATCTCCAATCAGTGCTCCAGTCCCAAATGACCTCTCAAGGAAGCTAAAATAGAATATGCAGAGAGCCTAGAAAACACTGTACTAGATATTTAAGTGACTCTGTCCCTTCTTCTCAAACTTACAAGGCATCCATCACACTTATATTCAGGGAAACAATGTTATGTTGTGAAATTACATGTGTTCAGCATCTACCGCAAATAGAATTTCTGATTTACAATTTACAAAATTATCTCTTCCACCCTCTGGGTTTGCAATGTGGCTCATCCAGGGGCTTTTATTCAATATGCGTTTTGTTATGAAGATGAAAAAGAAAAAAGAAAAAAGCTCCCCTTCTTTCCTTCCCCCTCCTCGATCAGACATAGTCATAAAACATAGTCTTTTGATTTAGAAGAAATCCTATTGGGGACCTAAAGGCATATCATCATGGTGGCATCATTTCTTCCTTATCTGATTCTTTTCCCAGTTGGCACTGCTTTACAGAGCCACATTCTTTCAAAACCAATGATGAAGGGGTATTTGGAATAAACAGACAAGCCCCCTCTTCAGTGAGCTCCTCGGATTGCCATGGATTGTGACTTTTAAAGCCAGTTCCAAAGAACTCAGCCTTTTTATCTTCAAATGTTCAAAATTAATTTGCCGAGCCATACAGATGGGCTTTCTCCCCTCACTAAAATTGACTTTAAAATCACTGAAGTTTAGACTATGCTCTCCATGCAGAAACAGAAGGGTGGTTATTTCTAGTGGCCCTTCCTCCCTTTTTTAGGGTCTCATTGATTTATCTTTTTTGAATTATTGAGAAAAGAGAGCATCTCTTCCAGGGGCAAGAGGACTCTGGCTAGTGTGCAGCCTTCCAGCACACAACAGCAGCTCAACTAGATTACCAAGAGTCTAGGGAGACTCCAACCTGCCCGTCTCTATTATTTCTCAGGGGTAAGCTAAAAATCACCCACATGGAACTGGTTTGTGGAATCAAGTTATAATGGCCAATACCATATTCTGATCATTTCCCAAAGATTGCTTCTTCACTGTGAAAAGCATTTCAAATAAACACACACTTGCACACACAGCCAAATATTTACTTTGCCATGGAAAGACACACTTAAGAGCAACTTGGCATCCTTGTGCCATGGTATTTACTGCAAAGCCCCCAAAGTCAAAGTCGCTGAATGGACACCCAGAGAACCTAGAAGCCAAAACTAGTGAAACGGTTGCCATAGCTCCAACTGAAAATAAGCAGGCTTTGTGTTTCAGGGGTTTTATAGGCAGTCTGTTTGTTTGTTTGTTTGTTTGTTTGTTTGCTTTTACCAAGTAGGGACTCCCTCTAGCCCAGGCTGACCTGGAATTCACTGTGTAGTATCAGGCTGGCCTTGAACTCACAGCTGTCCTCCTACCTCAGCCTCCTGAGTGCTGGGATTAAAGGCATGCACCACCACACAGGGCTAGACAGTCTTTTAAAGTCTCTAACCCCCTGCACAATATACTATTTATAAACACATTGCATTTCAGGTAAACCCACTCACTGCTCTTGAAGAAATGATCATTTTCTGGAGGTTAGTTGCTCATTCTGTTGATTATTAAGCTTGTTTATTGAAGGAGGAAGCAAAGCCAAGAGGAAACAGGTATTTGCAGAACACTGTGCCTGGAAATGTGCTAACTGTTCATAAATACATAATCTATTTTAGATGTATTTCCTTTTATTTCTTCATTAATTGGTATATCATACAAAAAAACATTTCAAGCAAAAAAATTCAGCTTATTTTGATCCTCTGACAGGTTAAAGGGATGTTATTTGCATTTTTTGCTGAGGGGATCCAGATTGTTGAACTACTTCTCTGGATAAAAGAAAGAACAATATGACAATTTTTCTTGGTCAGTTTGAAATGCATTTTGACAACGGTATACAGTACACACACTTTAATCAGAACTGAGATGAGGGAATACGAGAGAAAAGCATCGATATTTCCCTTAAGGTTTATGATATCTTTTCCTAACCCCCCCCCTCTCTCTCTCTCTCTCTGTGTGTGTGTGTGTGTGTGTGTGTGTGTGTGTGTGTGTGTGTGTGTGTGTGTGAATGGACATGTGTCTTCATCTTCCTTCAGAATTGCTTTCTGAGTATTTTAAAATTAATCAGCCAAGCAAATATTTATTGACCAATATACTACAGTAGGCACTAAGGAAGATAAAGCTATACAAGACATGATCTATCTCAAAAAAATATATATAATCTAGTTAAAGAGATGAAATCTGTAAAAAGTTAACTAACAGCTAAAGCTTATATATGAAAAGCAGCTGGTATGGAGAGGGAAAAAGCTAAGCAAATATATTAAAATCTGTTAAGTGATTCCTTATATTGCAGACATAATTATGTTGAGCCAGCTTAAATCCCTTATAGTAATAAAATCAAAAGATTTGATATAACCCAATTCATTATAAATAAAACCAAATTGAAAAATGACTATGGTTATTTATTCAAATATAGCTATTAATGCTACTGCCTTATTATTCTGCATTGTCAACTTGAAAAAAAGAAACTCAAAACTAGATGTTACATTTGCATGTGATTTCTGCTCATATGAAAAGATACCTTCCTAGCTTTCTCCCACTTCCGGTCTCTCATTCAAACACCTGAAGGACATCGAGATAGTTTATAAATACCATCCTTGTCACCCTCCACACCCCAAACACACACACACACACACACACACACACACACACACACACACAAATAGCCAGGTTATAATCTCTGGAATTTATGAGTATTTGCTTTGTATGGAAAAGAAGCAATGTGATTAAAGTCAGGATCTTTCTATGGGGAGATTACCCAGGTGGGCCCTAAATACAATCATAATTACCTTCACGAGAGTGAGAGGCAGAGAGATTTAAGATGAACACAGAGGAAAAAAGGTGAAAGACACTGGCTTTGAACTCAGGATGATAGAGCCACAGGTAAAGAAATGACCATAGCTATTAGAAGCCACTGGCACAGGAACAGCTTCTTTCCTGAAGCCTGCAGAGGCAGTATAGCTCTGTGGACACCTTAATTCTCTCCCAGCGATATGGTTTTGGACTGTAGGCTTCTAGAACTGTGAAAAAAAATTCCCTGTTTTAAGCCACCAAGTCTGTGTTAATTTGATAGACAGCCCCAAGAAACAAATACAGACAATAATGTTTGTTGACTATTCATCATCTATTTAATTCTTGATATAACTATTATTATTATTATTTTATAAGGACGAGAAAATTAGGGCTCCGAAGGTGCAATAACTTTCAAAGAGCTATCTGACTTCAAAGTCCATGCTCTTTACGTGATGCCATATATTCTTAATGCCTTTTTTCCCTCTTGTCTTTCTGTAATTCTTGTTTTGGGTAAGGATAACCAGGTGACAGAGATATAACTACCTTCAACGTATACCTATATGGATGCTTTCATTTTGTATGCCTAAAAATTCTCTTCTAATCCAACATAGGTCCTAAAATCCTAAATTTTGTTCTTGAAAAGAAACCAAAACTCAACACTATTGCCTTCCTATAGAACCTGGTGGTTGGGAGTCAAGAATCCATATATATCCTGTCCTCCACCTTCTTGGGGAAGACATAGCTGAGAGCCAAAGTGCAAATATCCTGCTGGCTATTGCTGTAAACACAGAACTGTAACAGTGTGTACTACTAGTTAATATTTTGGCAAGGATGGCTTTCTGATAGAAAGAGGGGTCGGGGTGGGCAAGGGGGAGTTAATCTTGTCTCTGCATTTCCTTCTTCTCTTTGATGGCCGCCCTGGCTTTGAAGTCGGGCAAATACACAGCACGGTGGGAGGGGATGCCAGCTGCCCAGACACCCCTGGCAGAAGACTGAAGAGCTGGCGTTCCTCCCCAGCCTGGGAGGTGTGCCCTGCTGCCAGGCTCCTTCCCTGGGGCATTCCACACCAAAAGCTGCCAAATAACAACTCTCAATGGGTTCCCTGGTTGTGGGGCCTTAAGCAGTATTATCTGGGGATCAGGGTTTTCTGAGATCAACAATGTCTTCTCAACTGATGGTCCCCTCTCTGGGTCAACATTGGTGACATCAGAAAACAGTGGGGAAAGACCTCTTCACCCTTCTTTTTGCTTCTTCGTCCCTTTATAGAACTTTCTTCCCAGATGGTTTTGCAATTTCAGGCCCCTACCTCTTCTTTGTTTTCTATATAAGTATAAACACTTACAAGATATTTTTAAACCACAAGCTTTCATTAAGTGCCTATAGTATATAAGACAATACATTAGGTTTTGTGCTGGAATAAGGCTAAGCTTGGTGCCAAAGAAGAGAGCCCTAGCAGCTACATGTAAGGGAGTCCAATCCAAAACTGGCTTTTCCTACAGAAATATCCTTTTAGAGGAGAACTTCCTACTGAAGCAGACAAGCTTAGATGCCACCAACAGCATCACAAAGAATGTTTTAACAGTCCCAAGAGAGGGCTGAGAAGATGGCTCAGTGGTAAAGGCACTTACTTGCCTGCAAAGCCTAATGACTCGGGTTCAATTCCCCAGTACCCAGGCTAATAATAAGCCAGATACACAGTGGAGTGTTTGCAGTGGCTGGGGGCCCTGGTGTACCCACATTCATTCTCTGTCTCTCTCTGTCTCTCTCTGTCTCTCTCTCTCTTCTATCTCATTCTGCTTCCAAATAAGTAAAATTAAAAAAAAATCCCAAGAGACTTTACTAACCAAATGATTGGAAAGAACCTAAGCTGGAGATCAGAGTAGAGACAAAACAAAACAAGAGGGAAGAGAGTGAGGAGAGGAGGAGAGGAGGAGAGGGAAGAGAAGAAGAGATGGAGAGGAGGAGAGGGAGGAGAGGACAGAGAGGAGGAGAGGGAGGAGAAAAGGAGAGGGAAGAAACTTTTGAACAGAAAACAGCCCAGTAAAGCAAGTACTTTAAGACTTTGTGAAGGGTTAGAGAAAGAGGCCCTGCTTAGCAAGCCACAGGAGTAAGAGAAAAGATCATTAAAAAGCACGTTCTTTTTCAAAGAAGACCAGTATCCACCTTGAACAAGCTCAGGAGAGAACTTCTGGGGTCTTGTCAGGATTCCATTAGGTGCCCCTCTCTCCCTGACAGAGCAAGTAAAACTTACCTTCTCAAAGAAGCTTTCCTAGTTGAAGGAAACAATACCAGTATTTCAAGGTGTCTATTAGTATTTTCATGCCCTAGTTGATGTTTAGTGCCATTTCAAATCTAATACTCTGTAATAGAAACACACTATTCTTATCTTACCTTTCCCAGATAAGGAAACTGAGAGTAGAAATCTTAAATAGTTTATCCAAAATAACCATTAGTAAGTGATGGTTCCTGCTTAGAAACCAATTAGAAACCTGAACTAATTCTAAAGCCCATGTTATATGCTAACTGTGCAACAAATAATACACACAAACTGACCCTCTTAAACACCATTCTCCTGGAGATGATTCTCAGCAATAGTTCTTCAGAGTTCTTCAAATTCCCTGATATTGTAATGTTGCATCTGTTACTCTTTCTAGAAATTCTGGTTGGTTGTACTAGGATCCGTTGGTACTTACCATGTTCTCCTTAATATAAAAAAAAAAAATCTGCCTGCCTATATGTCTCTGTTTTCCTGGGTCATTTCTTTGATGTAGCCTTGCTCCTCTGTGAAGTTCTTATTTTAACATTCAGCATAATACTCACCCTCTCTTGCCTAATGGTAAATTCTATGTACAATCTTTTTCTTTTTTAACAATAATAGCCATTGAGTGTCAAAACCATTTGCTAGGGTACACAATGAATGACAAGAAGGAACGCTCTAATTTCTCCCCCCCCCCATGGGACAATGGAGAACTCAGTGGCTGAATGCATTGCAGTCTGGGGCGTTCACAGTCACTGACTGAGAATGTGAAGTCAGCTATGTTAGCTCAAGTGTACTCAGTGGCTTTCAGGCTCAAACATGCATTGCAGTCACCCAAAGGACTTGTTAAAACTGATTACTGAGCTCACTTTCTGACTCAATATGCTGGGTGGGGCTCCAGAATCTCCACTTCTAAATCTAGCAAGTTCCATGGTGATACTGCTCTCCTGGGTAGAGCATCTTGGAAATCGTGGGTGAAACAAATGGATTTATATAGTACTTGAGAAATGAATAACATTATAAACCATTGGGGCTGCATGGGTCAGGAGTAACTGGAGGACATGTGTATCCATATCTATTACAAATGTATGCATATACATATATGAGTATAGAGGAGTCAAAGCTGGGTTGGATAGGTTATTTATTTCTTTTCTTTTTTAAAAAATATTTTATTTATTCATTTTCAAGCAGAGAGAAAGAGAGAGAGAGAGAGAGAGAGAGAGAGAGAGAGAGAGAGAGAGCGAGAGCACCAGGGTCACTACCTTGTGGGTCTGGTTTATGTGGGTACTGGGGAACTGAACCCTGGGCCTTAGGCACTAGAGGCAAGTGCCTTAACCGTGGAGCCATCTCTCCAACCCTAGGTTATTTATTTCATCCTCATATCTTCCCCAGGAAGTGGCACTAATAGCATAGTATGTCTAAGACAACAAACCTTTAGGTCAGTTAGGGCTTAGTTAAAATAATCAATCAGTGAGTAACTGGGTGTGCTACTTTGAGTAACTCACTTTAAGCTCTCTACTACTCCTGAAATTGGAAAATAAGAGTGTGTACTTCCTGGTAGTGTGGTAAGGCGTCATGGAGATCACACAGGAAAAGTGCTTTGTACCTTGACATCTGATAAGTACCCAGAGACTCAGGTGCCCTTGTTCTAGGACTTCAAATGAGGCAGGAAAGAAGGTGTAGCAGTCAGCCACACCCCACTGGGATGAATCTCCAAACCAGGCACAGTTATGGGAGGAAAGGATTTATTGAAGCTTCAGATCCAGGGGAAGTTCCATAATGGTGAAAGAGGCTGGCCCTCTTTCACAGGTCCAAGCAGATAGAAACCCATCACCAACACCACATAGCAGCAAACAGGTAGGGGGCACAGGAGAGAATTCCTTCCCCTTTATATAGCTTTAGGGTGTGGTCTTGCAACTCTTTCCCAGACGTGTTTACTCTTGAGTCTCTGGAATTTCCCTCCTGCACTTCCCTCCCAGGAAGAAAACTTTGTTTCTACTTTTCCTGAGCCTCCTTACGTCCTGCCTCCTACTGAGAGGTTGCCTTCCTGTAAACAACCTCAGAGACCCACCCAAGATGACTAAAAAGGTTAAGTTGACAACAAAACCAAACCATCACAGAAGGGAATTGCTCAAGACCCCCCCCCCCCAATCTGCTGGGGTAGCCCAGCCTCCGTTTCTCCAACTCTCCATTCCCAAGCATGGATTCCCATCTGGATAATTTCAGCACATTGCAGATTCTATAGACAGCTTTGGGATGGTGGTACCTCAGTTAATGAAGCCTTGGGGAATGGAGCTTTTTTATTCCACATTTTAAAAGCAAACAAAAAACCCTTCATAAATCATTTGAAGAAAAGCCGCATGTACTCACAGCTGCCCATGACAAAAATACTTCTGAGCGCAGCTTCTATTTGTCCCTTCCCAGTTGAATGTAAATAGGGCTCATCCTAGGCAGATCTGCAGAGGGGAAGAAGATTCCTTTATTCCACCTCAATGGCAACTGTCAGGTGGTCTTTCCCACCTTTCTTTCCCATAATAAGAAGGAAGCTGCTACCAGTCATTCGCTCTTACTGGTAGATTGACTTGCATGTCAGTGAAGTTCAATATACAACCACATCTGTATTTTAAGTCTTTTTTATTGAATTATGGGAACTAAAACTTTTTCTTCATTAACATAAATTTCAGGCATTAGCTGGAAGACAGAGAGAAATGAGGGAAGTTAAGAGAATTCTTGGATATCTTCTTTTTTCCCTTGACATATTAAAACAATGAATTGTGAACTGTCAAACTCTTTCCTACAGGCCAATGACTTATGAGCAGTAGGGTAGGATGGGCTGGGAGTAGGGGCTTCCAGAATGTCAACAGACAGCCCCTAAAGCTTCTCCAATAAACAGATAGATAAAATCACTATGGTCACCTTGCTGACAGAATTCTACAGCAAGTCATCAGACCCTATCCAACCAGACTGCCATCTCTAGATCTTGAAAGAAACAGGAACTGTTACCCCTCTCCCCATCAATCTTCTCTACTTTTTTCCAATTTGTGTGTGTGTGTGTGTGTGTGTGTGTGTGTGTATGTTATGTGTGTGTGTGTGTGTGTGGTGGTATGTGTGGTATGGTATAGTGTGGTGTGGCATGTGTGCGTATGTGATGTGTGTGTGGGGTGTGGTGTGTAGTATGTGTGTGGGGGGAAATGTGTTGTGTGTGGTGTGGTGTGGTATGTGTATGTATGTTGTGTGTGTGGTGTAGTGTGGTGTAGTGTGATGTGAAGGGTGGGGGGTGTATGTATTTGTGTGGTGTGTGTGTGGTGTGTGTGTGTGTGTGGTGTGGTGTGGTGTATGTGTGGTGTATGGTATGTGTGTGTATGTGGTATGGTGTAGTATGGGGTGTGTGTGTGGTATGTCTGTGGTATGATGTAGTGTGATGTGAGGTGCGGGAGTGTATGTATGTGTGAGGTATGTGTGGTGTGTGTGTGTGGTGTGTGGTATGTGTGTGTGTGTGTGTGTGTGTGTGTGTGTGGTGTGTGGTGTGGTGTAGCGTGGGATGCGTGTGTATGGTGCAGTGTGATGTGGGGAGTGGGGTGTATGTTTGTGTGGTGTGTGTGGTATGTGTGTGGTGTGTGGTATATATGTGTATGTGGTCTGTGTGGTGTGGTATGGTGTAGTGTGATGTGAAGGGTGGGGGTGTATGTTTGTGTGTGGTATGTGGTATATGTGTGTATGTGGTATGTGTATGGTATAATGTGTGGTGTGGTATAGTGTGATGTGGGAGTTGGGGATATATGTATGTGTGGTGTGTGTGATATATGTGCAAACATCAGATGTCTTCTATTGCTCTTCCACTTGGTTCCTGGACATGGCCTCAGAGTCTCTCACTGAACCTGGAGCTGCTGTTTTCAGTCAGACTGGCTGACTAGTGAGCCACGGTGATTCTCCTATCTATTTTCCATAGGACTGGGCATGTGTGGCAGTGTCCAGCTTTTACATGGTGCTGGGAATCTAGCTCAGTCCATCTCAGTCCCTCGTGTTTACAAGGCCAGTGCTCTTACCTGCTGAGCCATATCTCCAGCCCCAAGCTGTCTTTAGCTTCCATACAACTTAAGATCAGGCTCCTTCCTGGCACATGGCACATGACTTGGGTTTCCTGAGAATTAGATTCCCTAGTTTTGAAACAGATGAGATATCACCTTCACTGGGAACAGAGAATGATAGGTAATACAAATCAAGGATTCCTAGGACAGAGCCTGCACCTCATGGATCCTTAAAACATGCTTATTCAGGGGCTGATGAGATAATCTCCGTATGGCACACAAGCACAAGTACTTGAATTTGACTCCAGCCCCCATAAAAAGACAGGCATGTAAATCTAGCACCAAGGGAAACCAGTGGGGCTTCATGGTCAGTCAGCCAGTCTAACCATAAATGATGAGCTAGGGGTTCAATGAGACATCCTGCTTCCGGGAAGTAAGGTTGACGAGCAGTACAAAAGAACATCTGATGTTCTCTGATCTCTACATGTGTACAAACGGGGTGTGTGTATGTGCATACACACATGCATACATTACAGGCACACACACACATACCTCTGCCCCCAAGAATAAACAAAACAAATTCTTATTCATTCACTTTGTTTGTCTGTCATTTGGTCAGTCATTCAAACAAACTGTGGCACATAGACCATACGTCAGGATCTGTGCAGGTCCCTGGAGGTGTCAGGCTGAGTGAGGCATTGCTCCCCCTATGACACATAGTCCAGTGCAGTGGTTGTACGCCCTGGATGTGCATCATACATTCTGGTGGAAAGTATTCCTCTTGGGCCCCAACCTAGACCTCCTGACTAGGAATCTGGAAAGGAAACTTTTATGCATTAAAAGCCTTGCGGTTGCTCCCGAAGCCTAGCCCACATTGAGAACTGTGCCAAGGGTTCACTGTCATCTCCTCTCTGCCAGTCCTCTGACGGCATTAATCTGCTTCTTCCTCTTCTTTCCCTCTGCCCCAGGGAGACAGCACAGTTTACATTTGCAAGGATGGTCTTTGTTATTTTAGCTGCTTCTCCATGCTTTAGGTTATATTTAGCAGTCTTCTGACCATAAACCATTTTGTCTTTATTCTCTAGCGTCTCTAGTATGGGGTCTTTACTGCAGTGGCCGGTATCATGGTACACATCCTCTATCCCCTAAATTCCTCCCATCCAAATACTAAGTAGGTCTGACCCTCCCTGCTTTGCTTCTCAGATGAGAGGAGCTCAGGCATTGTGAGGCTGCAAGACAGCTGCATATTTATTCATGCATGGGTGTATGCATGTTGGTATGTGTATATGTATGTGCATGTGAAGGCAAGAGGACAGCTTCAGCTGTCCTTCCTCAGGAACATTGTCCAGCATTTTGTTCCATTGGCTTGGATTGGGGCTTACCAAGTAGGTGAGTCTGGATGGCTAGGAAATGCCAGGTATCTTCCTGTCTCTGCCTCCCCAGTGTTGGGATTATAACTGCACACCACAATGCCCTCCTTTTTTTCAATGTGGGTGCTTGGGACTGAAGTCAGGTCCACATGCTTGCAAAGCTAGTGTTTTACTGAATATCCCCCTATCCCCTGCCTGTATATTTCTATATCTGGTATTGATGTTATAGCTTAGACACTTGTCTCTGAGATGTATCTTCTTTGGTAGTAATGACCATGCCTGTAGGCTTAACTATGGTCTATGGATTACAGCCACTTTCTAGAGCATTCCTATTTAGTCTTGATCCTCTGCATTGCATCTCCAGACCCTTCCTTCAGTTTCTATTAATTAAAGTGACCAATTGTTGTAGTTTGGAGCTCAAATTTCCTGGTTGTATCAAGATAGTTACAAAATGGCAAAGGACATTATTGGGTGCTAGAGGGCTCATGATTACTAAGTTCATACCAAGTGCTGGGTTTATGATGATGATTTATCACTCAGGAAGTCCTCAATAGTACAACCGAGTCCTTCAAAGATCTATCCAATTTAGCTCCAAATCAATAGCAAATGTTATCCAAAAGTCAAGTTCTGTTGTAAGACACTAGACCCATGACTGATCGATACCCAGATAGATATGCGGGTTATGGAGATGGTCAGTTATAATTCTAGGCTGCCAATTTTAAAAAAAGGGAGGAGGAGAAAGGAAAGGAAGAAAAAGGTTAAAATCCCTAGATTGGATGGAATGAGCTGAAGTGTTTTCAAATGGATTTGAGAAACTGAACTGTTCCCAGGCGGAAAGATGAAATGTGAAGCTGCAGTCAGTCTGGCTTCCTGGCTCGCCTAACCTTTTTACTGCTGGATAATGAGGAATCAGCTATAATTTAGACACAGTATTCTTTTCACAGATTATATGAGGTTGGGGGGAGACAGGGAAGGGAGAGAGCCTCACTTTATAGTCTTGCATCATCTCTCCCCAGCAGACCAGACAAGCATGCCCTCCTGGAGAGACACATTGCCCTCTGCATGGTGTCGAGACAAATTCCAAGTGGAGAGGGTGCTTGAATTGGATTTATTGCAATTGGAAGAAAAGAAATTGTATCTTTATGAGCCAACGACATGGAGCCTTATAATAAGAGAATGAAGGATCATGTCAAATTTAAAGCAAATTCGATTATGGGGGTCAAATCTTTCAGCAGAGACGCTATGCCTCCAGAGTATTACTCATCTATTTGACATCTTTGCCCCACCTCAAGTTTTGCATTAACATTTAAATGTTTTTTTAATACATTTCTTACTGTTGTGGAGTAAAAAATGCCCCCAATGCCAAGCGATGAATAGTTGGCAAAAGGAAAATCTATCAAAAGAATTTCCTGATCTCAGCTAAGACTTGTCTTCATTGACTACCTGCAAGGGAGCTCATCACCTGGTTCAGGGCCAGTGTCTGTGTGAGAGCACGCGCGCGCGCGCGCGCACACACACACACACACACACACACACACACACACACACACATGGCAGCAAAGAACATTTTCAAATTTCTCCCATCCAAGCACTAACCAGGCCTGACCCTGTTCCAAGATCAGATCAGATCAAGCACGTTCAGAATGGTATGGCCATGGACTCATTTTCAATTTTCTTTCTTTCTTTATTTCTTTCTTCTCTCTTTCTTTCTTTTCTTTTTTTTTTTTTTGTGTGTGTGCGCATGTCCGTATGTGTGTGGGCACACCTATGTGTATATGGGTATGGAGGCCACAGGACAAACTTGTTATCCTCAGAATATCACCCACCTCTTTTGGAGACAGGCAATCTCTTACTGGCTTGGAGTTAACCTATTAGACTGGCTAGCCAGAAAGCCCCAGGGTCCTCTTCTCTCCATATCCCCCTGAGCTGAGATTACAGGTATGAGCTGTTACAACTGGCATTTTATGTGAGTATAGCAGATTCAAAAACAGGTCTTCATGTTTGCAAGGCAGGCACTTTACCAACTATACTATCTCCTCAGACCCTCAAATTTCTTTGTAGATTTTCAGCTCTTTCAGTTGTTTAGGCTAGTATTCCATCTCTGAGCAAGACCAATAAATTCTGCCTTCTATGTTATCCAAGTCTTGCCTTGTAATTTAAGACTTTGTCTCCAGCCTGTCTGTTTCATTTACCCCTTGTCTTTCAAAAACACCTGCCACCAATAGTGCTCCTACCTGGAACTTTGACTATTGGTGAGCTTCACTCATATCCAGACTTGTTTCCACGTCATTTCTCCTTTAAGGACACATAGGAGTTGACTTCTACAGGTAAGCTGTGCAATATACATCCATTAAGTTAAAACACTTGTTCTTCCAAAAGGAGCCAACCTTCCTCCTCTCCAGCTTCAAGTCCATCTACATCATGACCCTAGCTTTGTCCACAAGCCTCTTGAAGCCTATTTATTTCTTCCCCCTTCTCATTTCTTATATATCTCAATAAATCAACAAAGCAATAAGAAAAAGATTCTAGTTCTAATTCAGCTTTGGACACTGACTAATTAGAAACTAAAATAAGGATTTTGAATCCAATTCAAGCTATGAAATAAATAGGTTTGGCAGTCCACAGATGAAGTAAACAGACAGCATTCCCCATTCTTCTGCACTTTCCGCCTTAGAACAATGGGTGGCTAGAACTTCAAAGCTTTTTCTCTTCCAGCCTTGTCAATTCTGTGAACATAAACAATATTTGCCTTCTTTCCCGTGGTCTCAACATACCTTGTTAGCACATCACAATAATCACCCACATTGCAGAGGCAGAAAATAGAGTGAACATTAGCAATTGGGCCAGGTTGTTCTCAGTAGTGGTGGCCAGAGGCACAGTCAAGGCTGTCTACCCCCAGCAGACTATTTATCCCAGAGGGACCTCCCTTGCCCCTTTCACCAGCATCTCCCTTGAAATACAAATGGGTCATGAAGACTCACAGCCCTGCAATAGTAATTTCTGTGTTCCTATGAAAGGTCTCTCCAGAGATTCTGTGTGCCAAGTAGAGGTTTAGATGATCCAAATATTTAAGTGCATATTGATTGCAGTCTGATACTGTACCCTGACCTGCATCACAAGCTCTGGACTGTATTTCTCTAGAATACTAGCTTTTATGTATTAACCTTCCACCATCTCCTCATGGAACAGGGCACAGGCCAAAATCAAAGGCCTGGACAGGGGTCAAAGTTTTACCTATTAAGCTGTGCAGGAGCTTGACCTTGAGAGCTGAGTTTCCCATTAGCTTAATATTGCTACAGATTCTTTAAAGAATATAAATAATTGGGCAACCATCTGCATAATTCTTTTTTAAATCAAAACTTAGATTAAAAAAATTAAAAAGGCACCAGAAGTGCAGATCTCTCTCTTCACCCGAGGTGTGAGGTTATGTTATGATTGACTTCCATCCAGCTCTTGTTGTGGGAAAGAGAGGGTTTTTAAGGAATGCCAACTCTACAGATACGAGGAACAACCTAGCTTCCAGGGAAGAAGGGAGTCAAAGATGGTGTTTAGGTATCACATCATTGAGTTGTGGGGGACATAAAAATTCATCTAGGCTGGGGAAATAGCTCAGTAGGTAAGGTGTTTTCCATGCAAGTATGAAGACCTCAGTTCAGTCCCCACTACTCAGGTATAACTACAGGCATGGCAGCACACGACTATACTCCCAACACTAGGGAGACAGACAGGAGGATCCCTGTAGCTCACTGGCCAGCCAGTTTAGAGTAACTGGTAAGCTTCAAGCCAATGAGCTATCTATTTCAAAAGAGATGGAAGGCTATTCAAGATAACACCTGTGGTTATCCTCTGGCTTCCACATGCACTTACATACACATGTGTACTCTTATATATATGAACATGCATACTATACATACACACACAAAAAAAACACAAACAAACAATCTGATTCAGCTGCCTGTGTTCAGATAAATAAAGGCATTAGAAGTTCTTGTTACCTGGGCTGGAGAGATGGCTCAGCAAAACCAGATGGCTCAGGTTCAAATCCCCAGTACCCATGTAAAGCAAGATGCACAAAGTGGTACATGTGTCTGGAGTTCATTAGCAGTGAAAAGATGTTTTGGAGTGCCCATTCTCTCTCTCTCTCTCTCTCTCTCTCTCTCTCTCTCTCTCTCTCTCTCACACACACACACACACACACACACACACACCTTCTCTCTTTCTTCTCTGCTTGCAAATAAATAAAAATGAAATAAAATAATAAAAGTTCTCATTACCTGGGGAAACTGAAATCCAGATGAGACAGCTGATTAAGTGATTTGCCCAAGGTCACACAGCTAATGTGAGTGTCCTGCCTTCAAGTACGAAGCTGGCAAAAGAGAACTCAATCCATCCAACAGAACGGCCACGTTTGTTCCTTCATCAGAAATATGCTTACCTTCAGACCAGATGGTTAGAATTATAAGGTTAGTGTTAATTTGTTTTGGTAAAAAAGCTCTTTTAGAATAGAGGATGGGACAGTGCAATGGAAAGAAGCTCTTCTTCAGTCAAGAAACCTGAGATGCACAGAAGATGATGGGATGCTGTCAGAGACAGACTGGCAAGAGGCCTTCAGGAAGGTTTCTGGATTTCAAATTATTACTGTGATTTCAATCAGCAGATGGGAGTCTGCAAAAAATAACATTTACAGGGGAATTTTCATTCTAAGTAATTGCCATTCCCCAAGAGCCAGTTGGTAGGAAAGGCTATGCCCACTGCAGGGAGCAAACACCTGCTTCGGAATATCTTTCTTGCCTTCAATGGAGCTTTTGGTTTAATGTATACATGCAACATTCTTGGATTTACCATCCACCTACATGGTTATATTCATACCAACACATAGGCTTCCTCAAAAGGCCACAGTGAAGCTCACCTATAGGATCTTAATCATTGTATGTGTAAATTTCAGACTTGCTCTCCCAATAGCACAGAACAAAACAGTGCTGGGAAGCAGTGCTCCCATATCAAAGAACAAAGTTGAAACTCCCATACAATTATGTTTGATCACAGTAGAAGGTGAAATCATTAGATATTAGCGAGGTGCAGTGGAATAAAAATGATGTGTTAGCGGGGGTTCATTACACTGTATTTTCAGAGCCAAGAAGATCAATGCGTTCATGCATCATGAATTAGGCTCCGGCTTTAGCCTTCCCTGCTCTCCGGAAACCCAACATGATCTATCACCAGCCATACATCACTGTTTCAGGATTGCACATTAACAAGAAAGCTGCAGTTTCCGCCTGTCAAGCTGACCAGCTGCCTATTTCGCTGCAGAAGGGGGAAATATTTCTGGTCCAGGATTTTACTTTGAAAACAAAAAGGGGCATAAGAGGTCAGCGTTCTCTGGACAGCCACACAGTCTGATCTTCGTGTTGTCTCTGTGAGTTGATGGATGGTTCTAGCCTTCTTGGCCTCTGACCATCCTAAATCCATGCCTGCAAAAACAGCCTGAGATGGCTTTAGATGTTACCTAAGGACATAACCTACATGACACACCTTGAGTCTCCTAGGGTACACCTCCTTCCCCCAGGGTTTGCCCAACATTATTGGGTATCTTCAGAAATCTTCAAGAGATTCATATATTAAATTCCCCCCTCGCTTATACCCACTATCCCCCACCTCCCAATTCACATCCCCCCAACCATTTTTGTTAATAGAAACTCTTTACCTCCCAGCAGTCTGCCACTAACACTTCCCCTTCCTTTCCTCACAGTCCACCTCCCTCCTCCCCAGCTGATCCACACCTGCTCCTGCGGCCACCCTTGCCTGCTGGTGCTCAGATACCTGCAGACAGTTCTGATCGGTGCTTTTAATCGGCATTTAGCCAGCCTGTTCATATTTAGTTCTTTTAATCTTTCCTCATCATTCAATCCCTCCAGCCTCTTCATCATTTTTTTTTTTCTGGTGTGTTTCTCTTTCTGAGTTTTATCCAATTTGTCTATATCATCCTTCTGGCTGTGACATGACCACCAGCCCTGAACTCTATTACTACAGGAAGAAAGGCTGTTATGGGCTTGATCTATCCTTTTCTTCTCAATCATTTAGGTCTATTCCTCTCACCAACAGAAGAAACAGATGCTTAGGGGTAAATTTTGAATGGTCAAGTCCAGCCTTTTTGCTTATCTAGGTCATTGCTGAAATCCAAGTAAAGACAAGAGAAAGTGTGTTCGAATAAGAGACAGAAGTGAAACCCACAGAACGGAAGGGATTCTGATCTCATCTGCCTAGGCACTGTCCCAAGAGGTCTCACTGCCACCTCCTGCTCCTCCTCCCTCATTTTTAGCTGCGAGAGTTTGTAGGGAACATCAAGGTTGGTGACTTGGTGGTTGTGATCACCTCTGGGTTCAGCATGTCCCAGTTCACATATGACATAGGATGAAGCTAAGCATCTGCTAAGGAGCTTCTCCTATGAATATAAGTGAGGGCTGGCCTGAGGCCTTAGAGGACTTCAGCTTGGAGACTTGCAACTTTATGAGGAAGCTTGACCAGCAACAGGAAGCATAGAACCTGGACACTGTTTATATGAAACTATTTACTAAAGAAGGCATTGAGTAGAAATGGGCCAACAAGAAGATCCCACATCTAGGTTGCTTATACCTTAGAGACATTGGGAGACAATTTCCTAAGAAGAGGGTTAGATTGGACTTGTTTGGAAAAAGGAAGGTTTTAATTCAAATTGGTAAAAGAAAGGGCTATATCTTGGTAGTAGACGTCCTAGTTATTAGGAATTTTTAAATTCTTATATTTCTCTCAGGTCTCTTCTCAAATGTCATTTCCTTAGAAAAAGCTTCTTTGAAAATACCATCTGAAATAGCACCCTTCTTAGCTTTCTGTTCACTCCCCTGCAAATATACTATGTTTTGTTTGTTAACACTTTATGGCCCAGTTCCCCAGCCACAATGTCAGCTGCTGTAAGAGCAGGAATTTCCCCAAAGCAGTAGAAGCAGTTCTGGACACTGGCTCTGTGTTCAATTGCAGACCAGCTTCTCTAGAAGCGTGGACCATACAGACCTTAGTACCCAACAATGGGTCTGGGGCGCACATAGGTTTGCATCAGCCTGGCTCTCCTGGATCCCTAATCAAAGCCTTGCTGAGCTCAGAGCAAAAAGAATGAGGTGGGAAAACCTGGCCCCTCTAAATTTGTTCCCTCCAGTATAAAGTGACAGGAAAGTGTAGTTTGTGGAAAGAAGAAAGTGGATGACTTAATCCCCGTTCCCGCCCCCCCACACCATCAAACCTGTTTATCCTGTTTCCTTAAACCCAGCTCCCAAGAGGTCTCTGAGCCCCAGGGAAGCAGAGCTGCCTTAGAACTCTCATCCTGGTTTTATGAATGGCTTCAAGCTCATTAAGAGATGGAGTAAGAGACTCTAAGGATCTTTCCTACCCTATGCCTGACTCTGAAGACTGTGAGCTCCCAGTGGGTCCCCACTCCCCTTACGCCAGCTGTCTCTTCACATGCTACTCACATCTAAACCCAGGGTTCCTAACACTTGTGTAAAAAAAATGAAATTTACACATGTTTAATGTTGCTCTATCTCTAGCCGAATAGTTATTCTCCATTGCTTTCTTTTTCATTCCCCACCAACTGCTAGACAGTTCTACAGGTGGCCCAAGACTAACCCAGTGATCCTCTGTCATTGCTTGGGGTTCTCAAGAATAATTGCAGAATGTGCTGGGAATGCAGCCTCCAGAGTGAGAGGGAGGGACTGACCAGAAAAGTCTGGGCTCTGTTCCAGCCCTCTGCAACCTCCCAGAAACAAATATCCTTAGGTGCTTCAGCCTAGCTTGTCATGCAGTCCCTGGGGTTGCTCCTCAGGGGACCTTAGCTGTGGTATCACCCAGCATTTATACATGATGTTCCATTCACCTCACCTCACTGCAGGCAACTTCCCTGAGCCTTGGGGGACAATACTAGTAATGAACTCTAGGCTTCTACTGTTCCTTGCTGCCTATCTGGGAATAATGTGTTCTGCCTCGTTGGACTTAGGCTGGTATCCAGTGCACAGAGAGCCAGCATCACAATGAATGTTAGACATTCAATGAGAAGAGGAACCTTACCTAAGTCACCTGCATCTTAGACTCTGTCTGGGCCCTAGTAGGTGATCAATAAACACCTGCAGAATAGATTCCTTTACATCTAGAAATCACATGCCACACAATTTACACATTTAAACTGTATAATTCAATACTTTGAGGTATGATAGATATTAATTTTATAATTATGGTAAAATATAGCTAACAGAAACTTTGCCATTTTAATTGTGTGTGTATATTTCTTTAGAATATTATATTTACAGTGCTGCGCTATCATTACCATCAGCAGTATTCATTTCCAAAACATTAAAAAATATTTACTTATTTATTTATGAGAGACTGTATGTGAGAGAGAAAAAAGACAGACAGAGAGAGAAAGAGAGAAAATGGGCATGCCAGGGCCTCCAGCCACTGCCAACGAACTCCAGACACACCTTGTACATCTGGCTTTACGTGGGTTCCTGGGGAATCAAACTCTGGTCTTTTTGCTTTATAGGCCACTAAGCCATCTCTCCAGCCCTCCAAAACATTTTAATCCCATTAAATCTGTAGCTTTTACCACTACATATAAGACACTTTACAAAACCTCTCATAGCTAGACCCCACCCAGATCATTAGGGTTAAGGTCTAGGAAATCCCTGTTTGCCAAAAGAGCTCTGGTGATTCTAGCATGTAGCAAGCAAGGGTCACCAACTACCATCGCAGGTGCCTCTGTTCTTTATTTTAGCTTCTTTAAAAAATAAGTGTGTGTGTGTGTGTGTGTGTGTGTGTGTGTATCTATGGGCACACATGCCACAGTGCATGTGGAGGTCAGAGGACAGCCTCCTTAGTGTGTTTGTCCTCTCCTTCCACTGAAATGTTTTGAGTCAGGGACTCTTGTTTTGTCATTGTATGCTTGTAGGCATGTTGGGAGCACAAGATGATTGTGCTACTTTGCATCTGCCTTTATGAGGGTGGTGGGTAATTGAACTGGGGTCTTTAGGCTTGCAAGCAATCATCTTTAACAGCTGAGCCATCTTCCCAGCCCCCACCTCTGTGTGTTTTGAAAGTGACCTAGGATCTAGAAAGGGCCATGTTTGTGTTTCGACATAGTGGTGACTACACTTATTGTATCTTGAGGTTATTCAGCAAAGCAAGGAAAATAAGGTGTCACTGGATCCCCTACATGGTAGGAGAGCTGCTCCATTTGCAAGAGTAGCTGAAAAATGAGATTTCTGGTTGTAGTACCGATATAAAATCAATAACAGTGGGGGAGGCATCATGGGAAAGTGCCAAAATTATATGCCAGGAAGGAAAATAGATATAGTGAAAGCTAATTGTGGGAGGGGCTGGAAGTTTAGACAGATGGGCAAAGGCATCAATGTGGACGATGCAAGGTATCAAGGCCCTAGGCAGTTGGTTGGAATTTTGGTCAGAACCACTGCCCATGGGTGATTAGAAACAACTCTTAGTACAAAACAGGGGCTCTCTGGACAATTGGAGATTGCTGAAGCCGGTAGACTAAGAACTGACGGAAGATGAATGCTAAGACCTCTATAAATAGTCTATAAAAAGTGCTATCAATGAGGCCAGATGCAGAAACAAAGCTGGAGTCAAATAGCTCTGTGACCAGGACTGGAAAAACACATGGGAGTTCAACACAAAAATCAGCACAAGGTTGAAAGGAAGAGACTAAAACTACTTAAACAGTTCCTGCCATGTTTATTCTGGCACCAATGCCTAGCAGAGACCTGGCAAACAGAGGCTTCTCGGTGAATGAGGAAGCAGCACCTTGGGTTCAGCTTGAAATTGCTTGCTGGTAATAGATTTAGTCTCCCTCCTCTTTCTCTGTCTCTCTGTCTCTGTCTCTCTGTCTCTCTCTCTGCTTGAACCTTTGAAAGGGGGTTCACCATTATGGAACTTCCTCTGAATCTGTAGCTTCAATAAATCCTTTCCTCCCATAAACTGTGCCTGCTAGGGCCCCTGCTGAACTGCTGGTATTCTTTTCCTCCCATAAATGGTTTGGAGGTTCATCCCAGCAGCATGTGACTGACTGTGACACCATCCCAAATAATTCTTTCACCCCAAACTCTGTGATAATTAAGTAACAACTTCTCTCCCCTCTCTGCCACCCCAGAACCCTGTAATTTCTGATCTACTTCCTATCTCTGCAAACATGTCTATTCTAGATATTTTGCCTAAACAGGATCATGTAATATTGACCCTTTTGTATCTGATTTATTTCACTAAGCAGGCCTGATTTTGAGGTACTGGGAGAGAAGAGGATGATATCTTGACAAATCCATTTTTTCATGGAGGTGTTAGCAATGATCTGATTTTTCACTCTGAAGAAAGACAAGTCCTGCAATTTTATTTGGCTTGGTTTTGCTAATGTTTTGAGAGCTTGCAACAGCCCCTGCCAACTTCATCCCATTTCCTTGGACACAATTGTATTGTCTTTCCCCCCCCCCCCCCACCCCAGTTGCTTTTCAAATTGGTAATACAGCAAGGATGAAGAGGCAGTTGCAGCCTCCCAATACATACACATCTCCATAATAATTAGTTGAAGGGCTGCTTTGAAATACTGAGATAGTGTTGAAATCATTCTGGTTTAGAAGGAAGGAACAGGCCTTCCTCTGAGTCCTCAGCCTAGAATTAGGCTCCATCTCTCCCTACAAGGAGCTGTGGCTTCTACAAAGAGTCTATGGCAAGGCTCCTCCCCTCAACCCTCAGAGCCTCCTCCCATAGGACAGAAGCCAACTTCTTTGAGTACTGCTGGGGCCCCTTCTGGACTGCTGGTATTCTCTCTGCTGATGTTCTCTCTTGAAGCCTCAGCTGAGGAGGGAGGAGGAGTTGTCATCCTGGACAAATGTCCTCTTCAGAGGAAGGTCAGGGATGCTCATGGCAGAAAGCTGCTCTCACTCAAGCAAGACAAGAAGGACATGTGCAGTATGATCTGCATTGGGAACCCAGTCTCATTCTTGTTGGAGACTCTGGGCAAGACTCAGGAGGACTTGTGGCAGAGAAGATAGCGAGGGAGGCAGAAAAGAAGTCTGAGAAAGGTTTGGTTGGAGACAGAAAGGAGAACAAGGTGAAGAAAGCACAGTTGGTAGATGTTTTTTGCCTAAAACCTAGAATCCTCTCAAATCCCACTTGCTGATCCAGTCAATCTAGGGAATTGCACAAGAATGGCTGGTGGGGTGGAATCCTTCATATGTGAGGCGGTCTCTTAAAAAGAATCCAGTATGTACACGCATCCTCAGAATAACATCCTAATACATTTTCATGTTTTGTAGAGTGCTACAAATTTTGATGTCCCCACCCTGGGGCACCGAAAACATGACCGTGACTTTGAACTAGGCTGTATTTGTTCAGGTATCTACCTTGAGTGACAGCTGATATGCTGAGCTGTAGATACAGCCTGAGTAGCATAGCATATTCAATGTGGTTCTCATTCGACTTCTCTTCTCCCCAGGGAATTAACAAAGTTTAGCAAAGCCAGTCCTGTTTTTGTTTGCATTCTGTTTCCATCTTCTTGGTTCTGTATCTTTCACTCCATCCCCTGCTGTTATAGACAGAACATCTACTTTGGAATGGTTGCTTCCATTCAAACTAATTGTAAGAAATTCTCAATCTCTCTGACCGCAGTTTCTTAAAGTTTCCCTCTAAGTACAGATTCTCCATGAACTGCATGTCTGTAACTCTAGCTACTGCTGTTTATACTAGCTACTACGAAGGTCCATGCAATATTGAACCATTTGTGTATTCATTCTATGGGTTTTCTGTGAAATTACCTACAACCCCACGACATTATCTTTTTATAGACCATAGCTTGCTTCCATCTCACTGCCTTGTGCCCTCTCTGAGCTGTGAGACACTGAGAGAAGTTTCAGAGTCCCTGACTTTTTAAATTGTAATAACAAGAGAATTGTCTGAGAAGTAATCAGAAAGTTTTCCCCACTACAAAAAGGCATAGACTATATATTATGTTATTTATCTCTACCTGATTTTCATAATTGTGTATTTGCTTCCACATGATTGTATGGCCACCCATGTTGTAGTAAGAATCTAGAAGTAAGTGACCAAACTAGCTGCCTGTCTAAGTTTGAAATTTTAATCTTAATTCTATAAGTGAGGCATCCAAATAAGCAATCCAGAGTGTTCAAAGGGTCTTGAGCCTGTCTAGTGTGGGGAGATCTCCCTTCTATTAGAAGAACTTTGAACATGGAGAGAGACTGGCACTCTCCTCAATGTGACCTGAGACTGAGCCTGCCATTTAAATCCTGCTCTTTTCCTCATGAAAGGGATGACATCTGTGTGTTGAGTATCTATATGTCCCCAGGCACTGTGCCAGGGGACACAGACTGTGGGAATAGTGTCCCCGTATGGAAAGATTTAGAGACATGATGGTAAAAACAGAAAGGTAACATCTCCTGAAACATTACTAGAGAGGATTTCTAAGGAGAATCATGGATTATTCTAGAACACATTCTTCTTTCTAAAGTTCTTCAATTGGTGCTCCTCATCTTCCCCTACTTCTTCCCCACCATTGACAGAAATAATCCAGTTTAGTTTCATAAACTGATTCACAAGGCTTGTCATGATCTGCCCCTTACCTGTCAGCTCTCACCTTTTTCTCCATATTCCAGCCAAGTTGCAGTCCAATATTGCCTCTGTGGGTGTGGGTGTGTGTGCGTGTGTGTGTGTGTGTGTGTGTGTGTGTGTGTTGGGGGGGTGAATGTATATACACATGTGTACCTGTGTACAGTTCTGTGTACCCCATACACACATGTACAGAGGCCAGAAGAAGATATTGGATATTCGATATTCTCCTCTATCACCTTGGGGCAGCTTCTCTCACTGAGCTTGGAGCTTAGACTGGCTTTGTTTTTTTTTTTTTTCTGGAACTTCAATAATCCTTCCATTAATGGAATCCTTCATTCCCCCAGCCTGGGGTCACAAGTGCCTGTTTTGTTTGTTTATTTGTTTGTTTATGTAGATGCTGTGGCTCTGTGGATGGAACGCATGTCCTCAGGTTTGTGTAGCCAGGACTCTTGCCTGCTGAGCCATCTCTCCAGCTTCTCTGTGTATCGGAAAAGCACCATGTCTTTTTCAGCTCCAGATCCTGGTGATGCTCTGTGGAAATCACTCTTCTCTCTTTGCTGGGTGAATCCTGTTCTTATTAGGTCTGCAACTGGACTTCATTTCTCCTGAGAAGGCAGACTTCTCCTTGCTCTATCCACCATGTTTGAAATAAGGGTCCTTCCCCGGGGAATCTACAGGCTCTTACAGTTCTACTTCAGCCTTGCCTCTTTTAGGGTCTTCCTGCTATGTTAGTATATCTCTAGCCCCTGGGCCAGTCCTGGGGCCTTAGTGGGTGTTCAGCAAATGGGTGAGGCACAGTTAGGTCCACGCTGTCCATGCAGCAGCTTCGGTTACTATGACTACTGCTCTTCCTTTTGTCATTTCCACCACAAGGGAAATCAATGAATTTCCATCACTACCACTAGTTTTATGAGTTGTTGCTGCTCTTACTGTATAGTTTTGTGTTTTTCTGACAACATTTCACTGAAAATAGTGACTCCCCCCTGTTCATATTAACTGTTCATAAGTGTTCATAAGTCAGGACTCTGACCTAACTTAGCACATGCCACACATCTGTGGCCATGGTGGCTAAGAAAAGCCAGTCCTGCCGGTTGGTGAGGGCTTATCTCTCCAGCTGCTCCAGATTCTCATACACATACACAGGCCAAACTGAAATGGGAGAGGATAGAGGCAGTAAGAGGACATGAGGACAAGGGATCCTAGCCTATCCGGGCTTTGCTGTCCTTGTTTAAAGAGTAGGGAGAAGGGAAGGTGTGCTCAGAGACCTGTGAGTCTCCTTGGAGTCTCAGTGTCTCTTGGGACATGTGGATCGTGGTCTTTTTTCACAGATTCTGAGGAGCAAGCTGCATGACTGCAAAACCATGGGTCACTTCATTGATTCCTTCAGGCATCCATTCATTCAATAAATACTCATGGGATCCTTACTGTTATAGACACCAAGAATACAGAGGAGGAAAGATAAAAAAGTTCTTTCTCAAGGAAGAGGAGAGTTCAACAAATACACAGGACAAACCTCAGTCCTTATATAAAATGATTGTATAAATTGACAAGGACTTTCTGAGTCCTCACAGTGAGGTCATATTTTTACTACAATAGAAGACACATGCCTCTTCTGTTTCTGAGAAGTGCCCTTACCCTCTCAGGATACCGAGCATGCTCTGAAAATTCATGGTCACACATCTCCTTCCTCCTACTCCTAGCAAGCAGCAACTGCTCCCCAAGGCCCATGTCAGCCCATTCTTCATCCTTCCTGAACCTCTGAGCAAGAAGTCACACCACTGAAGACAGCTGGACCAAACTAGGCATCGTTTGTGTTCCATCTGTCAGGCTTTCCCTGGTTCCCCAGCTTTCCCTCTTCCTGAGCTGAACCTACCTGGCTGCCAGATCTGCAGGCTTAGCTCAGCTCCAATACGGGGCAAGAAGAATTTAAGCTGCTGCAGTCCAACACTGTTGATGTGATCTTGTCACCTGACTGCTTGCTTGTTTTCCCTAATCTTGTGACTTGTTCTGATAAGTGGATACTCTGACATGCCTCTGTCCCTCAGTCCTTGCCTTGGTTATTTTCCTGGTACTCCAGAGCCTTGGAATCTGAGGACACCCCTTCAAGTGTGCTGGCCTGGCTTTAAGTCCCTTGGGGATTATGTCTTGCTCTTTGTCATTGCTATCTGAAAATAGACATCCCCATAGGTGACTTCCAGGCTTCTGAGAGAGTTTTGCCTCTTTAATTTATTTCATAGGAGCATCTCTGTGCCCATCCACTTTGTAGATGGCCCTTGCTATCTTCCTTTCTCATGCATCTTCGTAATTTCTCTGTCAAGTTCTGTGCCTCCCCTTCTCCTGCCCCCCCCCCACTGGCCTGAGCATTCTTCTCTTCCCTCTGCACTGGCTCCATCTGACTAGATGAGTCTAATTCTGGCTCTCAGAACCCCTGCTGTCTTTTCCATCCTAATGCAGTTAATCAGCCCATGTCCGGCTGTGTTGTAAGATAGAACTCTGCCTTCTCTTGGGACATACCATCCTTCTTCATCTTTTAAGTCCCACAGAGGTCTCAGTTAGATAATAAAAAGGACTTGGAGTATCAGATGGTCATGTTACAGAGAGGGGTACCTCTTAAGGGAGTCATCTTAAGTATAGTTGGAAGGGGGGAAATCACACACACACACACACACACACACACACACACACACACACACACACACACACACACACAAACAAACAAAACAAAACAAAAAAAAAAACCTTCAACAGAAGGCCAGGGCAGCTGTAATGAGACATGGAAGTCCTGCTAAGTAAGGATCTCAAATCCCTGTGGTCTGGGACAGATGTCTCATAAATCCTAAATTATATTGGATAGTTAGTTCTGCCATTAGAAGGTTATCTTGCTTGTGCTAGAACCAAAGCTATTCAGGGAGACCCCTCTTTCCTGAAGGAAAAGACCACTATGCCCATGCAAGGAGCCTTCATCTCTGGTGCCTCAGTTTACCAGCTTCCAGCTATGTTCTTTTCCTCTAATATAGGTCATTGATTCATTTATTCATTCAAAGTCCCTACTCCCAAGGAGCTTATAGTCTATAAGAAACAGTTGTTGAATGTAGTTGAGATAAATGTTACATGAGAATTTTGAAGATGCTGTGGAAGGGTGGCCAGTCTTCTGTGGTGAATCTGGGAATGCTTTCTGGAGGAAAGGACATTTAAGCTGTCCTCTGAAAGCAAGGCAAAGGGTCTCTGGGAAGGAGAGACAGGGAGTGCACAAAAGAATGCTTCTAGTTCAGAGGAATCATACTGGCAGAGGTCCTGAGGAGGCCATAGGCCTGCCTATGAATTTGCTCCAGGTTCAGCATGACTTCTGTGATCTATCCAGCAAGAAACTTCAGACATTGTTGGCCTGGGGTCTTCCTTTTCCCACCATGCCATAGAAACCATGTGGATATATCCTGGCATTTCTAAGAACCACTTTTGTCTGAACTTTAAGTCTTAAGTGGATGAAGGGAAGGTATGTGTGTTCCATATCTTTATTTACCTACAATGAGCTTAAGAGGATGAGAATTGAGCCTTTGTGGCCTTGGCTGCTGTTGCAGTCAGCTTTCTCATTGCTGCGCAGAAAAGAACCCCCCCAAAAAAAGCAGCTTGTGGAAGGAATGGGCTTATTTTTGGCATACAGGTTTGATGGTAAGCTCCACGATGGCAGAAAAAACAAAGGCATGAGCAGAGGATGAACATCACCTCCACCACAGCACTGCAAGCAGTGGCAGGAAGGTGTGCCCAACACTGGCAAGGGAAAGCTGGCTTATAACACCCATAAGCCCACCCCCAACAACACAGCTCTAACAAGGTTCCAATTCCAAAACTGCCATCAGCTGGGGATCAAGCATTCAGAACACATGAAGTTTATGGGGGACCCCTGAATCAAACCACCACAATCTGCCCATGGTCCCCCATAAACTGATAACCATACATGATATAAAATGCAGTACATTCAGTCCAACTTTAAAAATCTCCATAGTTTGTATCAATCATAATGGTGTTCAAACATCTCCATAATTCAAGGTCTTAACTGAACCATAATACCAAAATAAAACAAACAAAAAAAAACATAATTGCACAGAAAAATTCACACAGCAAAAGATAGCATTGGACAATAGCAAAAACAGATTGAACCAATACAAGATTTAAAACAAAAAGGGCAACATCAAACTCTTACTAACTCCAAGTAACTCTAACCAATGATGAGTCTCTGGAGTTTCAATTCCACCCCTCCAGCTAGGCTACTCACAGTCCTGGAAGTTTAGCTGCTCTCCTTGGCAGTCATCCTGTGGTCTTCCATTGGGAGGTATCTCCATTGGGTTTCCACTGCAACCCATGTTCATCCTCATGGCTTCATTGGGCCTCCACACAGGTAATGCAAAACACCTACTTCACATAGACCATGGCCATTAAAAAAAAACTTTGTTGCAAATCCAATGACCCTCTCTTCTTGCATTTGTTATACTCCATAAGTACCAGGTGGGCTACCAACTTGTTAATCCAGAGGGGAATAAAACTGACTTTGAGTAGTAGTAGGACACTCCAGCATTCAGACCCCTTACTTCAAAAGAGTCCACATTTTTCCTGCTGTCCCAATGCAGATCACCTGGCCCAATCTCAGTGGTTGCAATCTCTCAAACAATTGCAGCTGAATGGGCATCAGTTTCAGTCCAAAGATTTCATTTCTTTCTGTGCCATCTCCATCTGCTCACACCAGTCCATTTTTATGCAAAGCAACGCTGCACAAGTTTTCAGGACACAGACAGGTAGAAGGCAGCAAGCCTCTCACACAAACTGCCTCTGGCTTAGCCCTGACAAAGTTCTTTCTCACCCTCATAAGCCAAACCTCACAGTCCATAGTCCTTACTGCATTCAGGTCTTTCAGCTCTGACCAGAATGGTCCATGAAACTGTACTTACAGCACTGTAAGGAGTCTTATAGGCCAATGTTTCAAATCCTTCCATACTCCTCCTACAAGTCAGTTCCAAAAGGCCAAAGATTCAGAATCAGGGTTCTAGCAGCTACGACAGGTCCCACTCTCTGGTACTAATTAAACTGTTGTAGTTGGCTTCTCGTTGTTGGCACAAAGAACCTAACCAAATGAAAGCTGAAAGGAGGAAAGGGTTTATTTTGGTTTACAGACTCAAGAGGAGGCTCCATGATGGCAGGGAAAACAACAGCATTTAGAGTCTGGACATCACCTCTGCCACAGCACTGCAAACGGCAGCAGGGAGGTGTGCCAAAACTGCCAAGGGGAAGCTGGCTATAACCCTATAAGCCCACCCCAACAACACACCTATAACAAGGTTCTAATTCCAAAAATGACATCAGCTGGGGACCAAGCATTCAGAGCATATTAAGTTTAGGGGGGACCCCTGGATCAAACCACTACAACTACCGTTCCTCCTGTTCCTCATTCCTGATTCCCTGGGCTGGACTCCTCTGTCTCAGGATGTGCATGCCCCCACATCCAGCACTGTGCTTGTCTCACATTAAGCACTCTGCAGATGCTAACTGACTTGATTAGATTTGATCGAGGTCAATGTAAATAGGTACAGGAGGAGAAACAGGAGAGAGAATCAAAGGATGATGACTACAGGGGGGAGCAGTGAAGTAATTTTAACCTGAAAATTATCTGTAAATAGACTGCAGCATGTTTAACCCTCAGTCTTTTATAATCTAATTATATGCAAATAAACATGTGGTCTTCCTTGCCATCATATATACCTGGATAGAGTATTTTGGAGAAACTGAGTAGAGTTACTTGGGACTTAAGACTCTGTAGGTTGAAAGACAACAATTGTTGAATAGAATATATGGTCCCCCCTACCATGGACCTGCCCTCTGTTGTATTTCTTTATTCTTTCCATTAGATGATAAGCCCTTCCTTACTCCATTACTGGAAGTCACCAAGAGCAGAGCCCAATATTGAGGCAAAGTTGTAGCTTCTCTCATTGTTTTGAGGCTTACCTTTTATTTGTAGTTTTTAAAAAAATGTTCTGCTGTGTGTGTCTATGTGCTCGTCTGTATGTGGTGTTTACACATGTGTGTGCAGATGCATACACCCTGTCATCTTATACCTTATTTCCTTGAGGTAGATTCTCTCACTGAACCTAAAGCTTCCCATTTGGTAAGACTGACTGATCAGCAAGCTCCAGCGTATTCCTGTCTCCACACTCCTTAGAGCTGCGGTTACAGGCATGCATAGTCACACCTGGATTTTTATGGGTGTGCTGGGGATTGAACTCAGCTCCTTTTATTTGAACAGCAAGTGATCTTTCCAACTAAACCACCTTCTGAGGAGCATCCCCACTTTCAAAAAAGTTTTCCCTATTAAAAACTCTTTCAAGACCAGGCATGGTGGGGCACGTTTTTAATTCTAGCACTTGGAGGCAGAGGTAGGAGGATTGCTGTTATGGTTTAATCCAGGTGTCCCCCACAAACAAATGAATGTGTTCTGGGTAATCGATCCTCAGCTGATGGCAGTTTGGATTTTACAACCTTAATGGAGCTGTGTTGTTGGGGGCAGGCTTTGGGGGTTATAGGCCAGCTGTCCCTTGCCAGTATTTGGCACACCTTTCTGCCGCTGTTTGTAGTGCAGTGGCAGAGGTGATGTCCACCCCTCTTGCTCATGCCATTGTTTTCCCTGCCAGGATGGAGTGTCCCCTTGAGTCTGTAAGCCTAATAAACCCATTCCTCCACAAGCTGCTTTTGTTTGGGTTCTTTCTGCGCAGCAACAGGGTAAGCTGACTGCAACAGTTTTGGTACCAGGATGTGGGGGTCTGTTGCTGCTAGAACCCTCATCTTGTGGCTTTGGTCTTCTGGAAGTCATCTATAGAAGGAATGTGGAAGGATTTGAAATATCAGCCTAAGAGATGCCTCACAGTGCTATGAGTACAGCTTGATGAACCATTCTGGTCAGAGTTGAAAGACCTGAATGCAGTAAGAACTATGGACTGTGAGGTTTGGCTTATGAGAGTGAGAAAGAACTTGGTCAAGACTGTGCCAGAAGCAGTTTGTGTGAGAGGCTTGCTGTATTCTGCCTGCCTGTGTTCTGGGAATCTGTGCAGGGTTGTTTTACGTAAAGATGGACTGGTGTAAGCAGATGGAAATGGCACAGAAAGAAAGATCTTTGGGCCGAAACTGCTGCCCGTTCACCTGTAATTGTTTGAGAGTTTACAATCATTGAGATTGGGCCAGCTGGTCTGCATTGGAACAACAGGAAGAATGCGGACTCTTTGAAGTAAGGGATCTGAATGCTCTGTTCCCCCCTGGATTAACAAATTGGCAGCCCATTTGGTTCTGTGGAGTATAACAAATGCAAGAAAAGAGGGTCATTGGATTTGCAATACAGTTTGTTTTTGAAAAATGGCCATTGGCAGTGTGAAGCAGGTGTGCTAGGTTGCCTGCAAGGTAGCCCGATGGAGCCATGAGGATGAACTGTGGGTTGCAATGGATACCCATTAAGATGGCAGGACTATGGATGGCTGCCAAAGTGTGCTGCCAGCCCCGGATGAAGTTCTCCCGGACTGTGAGTAGCTGAGCTGGAGGAACGGAATCAGATCTCCAAGAGACTTGTTATTAGTTAGAATCATTGAACTTGGAGTTAGAGATTGAGGTTTCCCTGCTTGGTTTAAGTCTTGTGTTGGTTCAATCTGTTTTTGCCATGCCTCATGTTTTGCAGTGTGAATGTTCTGTGCCATTAGGGTTTATTTTTGGTATTATGGCTCAGTTGAAAGCTATGGGGACTTAAGAGTTGAGCTGAACACATTGTGTTTATGTCATATATGATTATTAGCTTGTGGGGCCAGGGGTGGACTGTCATGGTTTGATCCAGTGTCCCCCACAAACAAATGAATGTGTTCTGGGTAACTGATCCTCAGCTGATGGCAGTTTGGATTTTACAACCTCAATGGAGCTGTGTTGTTGGGGGCGGGCATTTGGGGGTTATAAGCCAGTTTTCCCTTGCCAGTATTTGGCACACCTTCCTACCGCTGTTTGCAGTGCTGTGGCAGAGGTGATGTCCACCCCTCTGCTCGTGCCATTGTTTTCCTTGCCAGGATGAAGTCTCCCCTCGAGTCCATAAGCTAAATAAACCCATTTCTCCACAAGCCGCTTTTGCTTGGGTTCTTTCTGCTCAGCAACAGGGTAAACTGACTGCAACAATTGCCATGTGTTCAAGACCAACCTGATTCTCCATAGTGAATTCCAGGTCAGCCTGCTGTTATCGCAAAAGACACAGCTCTCCCCTCAAAGGGGATAAGAGATAGTTTATTCTGAAGCCAAATATGAGTGACTATGGCCCAGGAACACAGATTTAGGCAACCCCAATTCCATGTTCCAACATGTTAACAATTTCATGAGGGCTTTATTAGTTACATTACAATAGAAAGTCATAAATCAAGGCACTTTTCAAATACACTGGCTGACCATCAGGTAAGGTGGGTTACACAGCAAGGCAGGGAAAATATCCACCATAGGCTTCAGATGATATCTGATGACATTCTTAGCTCTTGGTTTGGTGGAAGCTGGTGGTCTGCTAGTACATTCCAAAAAAATGGTCACATCAGATCAACTGACATGGATGTTAGGTCAGACAGAGGTGGATAATAATGGCCATTGGGGGCCTAAAGCTAGCCCAAGGGAATCTTGCTCTGACCTTGCAACATTCCATCTCCCTGTGATACCAGGAGTTTTATCATTCTATTCGGCCTTGCTGGAAGTAGTGTAGCAGATGCAGTGCTTTTCTGGGAACTTTAGTTCACATTGGGCTGGAGTGAGACTCTACCTTGAAAAACAAACAAAACAAACAAATAAATAATCACCCTTCAATAAATCTACTTGTCACACGAAACTTTCCTTGATGAGACATAAGCACACATTTATTCATTCCAGATAGAGCACAGACAACAAACCAAAGTATGATTGCACCAAAACTCATTTCAGTGAACAAATTGTTACTTACAGAGCAGGGTGAGGGGTTGCTTTCAGGAGCATGGATGGTTCAAAGACAGCTGCATCCCTGAAAAGCCCACCCAGCACAGGAGGAGACTCACAGAAGCTGCAGCTGTCCAGCACACTACATGACTTGCAGGCTGCTCAGTTTGAGAGTCTCTTCCCCAAGCAGTTGTTTTCCCTTTATATAGCCTTAGGAATGGGTCTTGCAACCTTTTTTTTCCCCTGGACTTAATGACTTTCTGAGTCTCCAGAGCCTTCTTCCCCTTCCCAGGAAGGAATGTTTCAATTGCTAATTAACAATGGTCAAAGTCTGCCCTTCTACAGTTGTTTTTCATTCCTATAGCCTTGGGTAGAGGTTGTATGTCCCTTTTAAGTTCAGCTCTTTTGACCTGCACTCCTTCCTCCCTTCAGGAGGAAATATTTCAGTTCAGAGCAGTCTGCTGTACAACTCGACTTTTTTCAGGATTTCCATCTAAATCTTTGACGATGTCCACTGGACCTCCCTTTGACTTAGCACATGCTATGGAGTTCCAGTCCTGCCAACACAGTCCTATTCATACTATGAGACCCTGAGAAAAAAATACCGAAGGGAGGCTGGAAAATGGCAAACATGGAGATTTGAATTCAAATCCCCAGCACCCAAATAAAAGCCAGGTATAAAAATACACACCTGTAATTTCAGTGCTAGGGAGGTGGAGATAGAGGATCCTCATGTCTTGTTCTTTGACTTGTTTAGCTGAATCTGTGAGGTTCAGGTTCAGTGAGAGACACTGTCTCAAAAATAATAAAGTGGATAGTGATTGAGGAAGACCCTGAACATCAATCATTGGCTTCCACATGTACATGGGTCCACATATATGCAGACATGCGTATATACATACATACGTACATACATATATACATACATCCATATATACATGTACACCACAAACATTCCACAAGCCACTGGGATGAATTTCCAAACCAGGAACAATTATAGGAGAAAAGGATTTATTGAAGCAACAGATCCACAGGAAGTTCCATAATGGTGCAAAAGGCTGACCCCCCTTTCACAGGTCCTAGCAGAGAGAGAAAAACCCATCACCAATACCACACACAAGCAAAACAGGAACCAGGTGGGGGGAGGAGGATGGAAATCTCCTTCCCCTTTATATAGCCTTAGGGTGAAGCCTTGCAACCCTATCTCAGACTTAATGGCTTCCTGAGTCTCTGGAATTTCCTTCCTGCACTGCCCACACAGGAAGGGATGTTCATTTTCTAGTTCTCCTGAGTTTCTTTACATCTGAGAGGCTGCCTTCCTGTAAACATCCTCAGAGACCCACCCAAGATGATTAAAAAGATCAAGTTGACAACAAAACCTAACCATTCCACATGCATACACACACAAAAAAAGAGGGAAAAGAAAACCACTGAAGGATCCCGAATAGCAGATGACCTGCTGTATCATAGGTCCCACTTTTCTATCACCATGGTCCACTCTGATATCAACATACCCCACTGTCACAACATAGTGTCCACAGTGACATAATGATGTCCCAATGTAAACATCAACAGTGCCTCAATGTGACACCATGTTACCCTACTGTGACATCACAATGCCGCATGTGCATCCTTCATGACCTCATCACTAGCCACTTCTACTGATGATGACAGTGTGTGAGGTCCAGCTACTGTGGACCATATTTATGCATAGATGCTTAGATCTTTTCTGTAGCTCCTATTTGCTAACAGTGTTTTGAATGGAGGCCCTGTTTTACCTTAGAAGGCATTTCTCAGTGGAGCCAGACCTTTTTCCCCATGGATGAGTCTTCAGTATTTGATTCCAACTATTTGTGCCTGCCTTCTCCTTGGCCCCTTGCCTATTGTCAGACTCCACGCTGGCCCTGCCTGCATGGGTAGTCACTGCCTGTATGACCTCAGAGTTCCTGTTCCCAAGCCTACAGATTGAATGGATTTGAACATATTGTTAGTATAAAAACAAGACCCTTCTTGGAATTACCTAGGAAAAACATTACATAGGATCCAAATCCCAGGGCCTGGGATGAGAATGAGGAATAAAAGGTGTCTTACATGTATCATATCATGTAGCATCCTTCTCAGGAGCCAAATTGTACTTATAGGGCCCTTTTTTGTGTGTGGTACTAGGGATGAAACCCAGGGCTTTGCACATGCTAGGCAAGCATTCTGCCATTGAGGCATTTTGCCAGCCCACTTGTAGGAGTGATTGTCTCCTTATATTTTGCCCCTTAGAAGCCTGGCTTGCTTCACTCTAGTACTAGCCCTGCCAGTACCAAGGACACACCACCAGAAATTCTGATTTATTTGGTCTAGGAAGAGGCTCAGACATTAGAATCTTCAACAATTATGTAAGAAGTTAATATGTGCAGCCAGGGTTAGGAATAACTGGACAGATGATCTCTTGGGGGGTCTGCTACCCAAGTGAATTCTCCATGACCCTTACACTCTGAGCTGCTCTTCTCAACCTCGTTGATCTTGTTACTTTGCTAATCCCTTGTAATGGCCTATTTTTCCTAGTGGGTCTGTCTTTTGTATTTCAGCTAGGCTCAGTCTAAACCATGCTGACAAGAGCTGTGTTCTGACCTCCCTTAGAAGACTATGAAACTAACCCGATTTACCCTCTGTTAGCTCCTTTTTGGACATGTTCCAGTTGCTTGCATAACATACCTTTGTGTGACATGGAGAGTTTATGATGCTGTTGTATTTTGGCGTATTTTTTATCATTTCCCCAACAGACATATTGAATATCCATTCTGTGTGTTGCCTTGTGTAGTTGCTGAGAACAGATATAATGTGTACGATATTGTTTGTGTCTAGTGTAGCTGATGGTAGATCAGTATTTCCCCAAGTGCACCCTATTAACAGATGTTATGCAAAAGCAAAATAAACCAAAAGACTAAAGCCATTTTCTAGTCAAATAATTTAATAAGACTTTAGTTAAAACAAACAGATTTTGGGGCTAGGGAGATGGCTCAGTCAGTAAGGCACTTGTGCAAGCATAAGGAACTGGATTCTGATCCCTAGCACCCATGTAAAAAGCTGGGTGTGGTGGTACCTACCTGTAATTCCAGAGCTAGGGAAGTGGAGACAGGAGGACCCCTGGGGCTAGTTCGGTTAGTCTAGCCAAATTGGTGAGCTCTAGGTTCAGTAAGAGACCTTGTCTCAAAAAAAAAAATGCAGAGAGTGA
Source organism: Zapus hudsonius (assembly GCA_004024765.1). Lineage (NCBI taxonomy): Eukaryota > Metazoa > Chordata > Mammalia > Rodentia > Dipodidae > Zapus > Zapus hudsonius. Next base: position 100,672 of record PVHP010000310.1, on the reverse strand, counting down.
TGAGGAAGATATCAGACATTGACCTCTGGCTCCACATACATGTACACACACATGGACATGCATACCCACATACACCAGTCACATACAAGGTTCGCTTATTGAAGACCTTCTCAGAATCTCTAATATCTCTTCCTATAAGAGGAAACAAGTATAACACAATGTCAAAATGTATTTGCCCACCATATTCCTGCTTAGCATTAACTATTCCAGAAGATGCTTCAAGAAATGCTGTTACATATCATAGAAGGCTGAATCTGGAATCAACCTTAATTCTGGATATGAGACCTCTATCTATGTGACCCCAAAGTTGCATCAGCTATGTAAACAGCCACATCCTCTCTTGACTCACTGACATTTTAGTCGGACTAAATGCTTGGGTCTTGTTTTCATACAACTATCAATAAGCAGATTTTCCCCCTTTTGAAGTTAGGCTGTTGACATTTTTGGAGCCTGAATATAAGATCTATCAAGTTTGACTGCATTGATTTTGGACCACATTTAAAGACTGTTGAGATTTTCTTACGTGAATTCTGCCTGCCGATACATTAACTAGGTTTTCCAGTTACATGATATACTTACTGGAGCTACAACTTAAGGCAGTATACATTCTTTATCTCCATCCAAGCCTCTGAAGAACATGCCGAATGAGATAGGCCCCTGTGTCATAGCACTAGAGACTTTCTTTGACATTGGCATTGATCCTTTAATCAGTACTGTTTGGTTTAGTCCTTTAACAAAGCTACTGAGCTGAGCCATCACTGTGCCCACAACTCTTCATCTGGGTCAGAGGATAACGTGAGAGGTTTTGGGAAACACTTCATGGAAACCCACATTCCCTTAGCTGACCATAGTCTGCTCATACTCCTTAAAAAGAATAGAAAACAAATTTGTTTTGTTTCAAAGAGGAGATTCTTTTATTTTTGTGATTATAAAAGTACTTTGTGCTCATTATAGAAATTGTGGGAAATATAGCAAGAAATCTCTAGATTAAGAATGAAATTTGAGGGCTGGAGAGATTTCTCAGTGGTTAAGGCACTTGCCTCTAGTGCCTAAGGCCCAGGGTTCAATTCCCGAGGACCCACATAAGCCAGACCCACAAGGAGGTGGCCCTGGTGCGCTCTCTCTCTCTCTCACTCTCTCTCTCTCACTCTCTCTCTCTCACTCTCTCTGCTTGAAAATGAATAAATAAATAATAGAAAATATATTTAAAAAAAAAGAATGAAATTTGACCTCACAGGGACCTCATTTAATTTTTGTCACACCTCCTTATACTTAATATTACATACATGTATTCATTATTAGACAGTATCTCTTGGGTTGGAGAGATGGCTTTAGTGGTTAAAGGCACTTGCTTGCAAAGTCTGATAGCCAGGGTTCAATTCCCCAGTACCAATGTAAAGCCAGATACAAAGGGAGCATTCATTTCCCTTGCATGCACATTCTCTCTCTCTCTCATTCTCTCTCTCTCTCACACACACACCTTTTCTCTCTCTCAAATAAATGTTTCTTAAAAGTATTTCTTGCATGTCTTCTATAGACAGGATATTGTTATAGGCACAACCATAAACAAAAGTCCTCCTCCCTCCCCCAAATCCTGGCTATACAGAGCTTTTACCCTGGTAGATGTAAACAAACAGATTTTTTATTAAAAGATCTTTAAAATATCTTGCTTTTTTCTCTGAACTTGACATTATATCAAAACCATATATATGGGATGAATTTGTCTTTATGAATTGAGCCTAGCTCTCATTGATTCCTGGTTTCCTTTCTCAATGTTCCCAACTGTCTCTTTAATCATGCAATGTAGAGTTTTATAGGGGTTGAAATGAAGCCACCAGCTTGGGATTTCTACAAGTACAGCTTTTACCTCTTTCTGACAAATGAACATTTTTCCAGTCACTTGTATCACCTTTTCTTCATTACTTCCACATGATTACAGACTGGGGCCCCGTCTCACCTGTCTGAGAGATTGTCTTGAAGGAGGGCTTGATGACTTGAGCTCTTTACAGGTATTCATGCTATCTCTCTGGCTCTCATGGGCTTCTATTCTTTCTGGAGTCTAGTCTCTCTTCTCACATGGAAGACCAGTGTCTTGGCAGACAAGGTGCTGTTCACTTACCAGTAGGTCAGCTGCTCCAAATGGTAACCTCTTCTTCATACACGACACTTCAAGAGGGCAGATGATGGACGAGTCTGTAGGAAAACCCTTTCCGTTTTCAGATCCTTACCATGATCATGCCTTCTTTACCATGATGGACCGTATCCCCTTAAAATAAATGAGCCAAAAGAAATCTCTTCTCCATTAAGTTACTTCTTCTCAGCAGTTTGGTCACATTCGTGAGAAAAGTAACTAATAACTCTTAACAGCTCTCTTTTTTAAAAATCCTGATAGTATCTGGTGGGGCTGAGTATCATGCTACCCTCTGTATTTGCGTACTCATTCACTTTATATAAGAAGAAATAGAGGCTTATGCACAGTCAAGCACACTATAAATCACTCCTAAACTAGAATTATAATACTCATTTGACTCAACCTTGCAGTAACGGAAAAAAAATCCTATAAGAAAAAGATCACTAAGGGAGAGAAAGGACCTCAGGAGAAATTTAATTGAGAACCCCTCTCATGGGGAGAGGACAATGGATTTCACTGAATGAGCCCAGATTGTAGCAGGTTTTCCCTGGTTGCAGACATCCCACCGGGACCATTCTGATCTGTTCTACTTGGGGGAATGGCAACACCCCACCCCTTTCGCCTTCAGCTTTGGACTCCAACATAGGAAGCCAAACAGCTGGTTCTTCTCCATATGCAGCCACGCAGCCCTGCTCTGTTCCTTAACTGAAGCCCTTCCTCAGGGGAGCAGCTGACAGCTCCCTTTGATTGGCTATTGACAGTCATGCTGGGGCTTCTAAGTAGCTCCTTGTTAACCTTGAAAGATGACTATTTTAGTTTTTTGGAGGCTCTGTCACCACCTGCAGATAGAAGCAGATGATTTTAGAGGTGAGCAGGTAGGAATTCTGTGACCTTCAAACAGAGATAGACCCGGAATCAGTGGACACAGGCGAATCTCCAGGTGACTTGTCTGTCTTCATGTCCTGGCTCTATCCCCAGTCCATTGTGTAAGATAAGAGGTTTCCTGTTACCCTCTGAAGGGCTAGGATTACCAGGCCAACTCAGAAGCTATCTCCAACACTATATCTCTGTAAACAGCCTTTATGGATGCTGTGTTACTAACAGACCTGGGTAGATGCCATTTTGGCAGGAGAGTGCTATCTTTTAGGGCAAAGGCTGTGTTGGTAAGCACATAAAACACAAAAATCAAGTTAATCTAGTCTATTTAAATGCATAAATAAATAAAACACATTCACTAGTGCATTTTCTAAACCGAGATCAGGAAACATAAAATTCTCCGTAATAAATAATAAAACATAAACTTTAGCTTCATTTTATAGCCAGGCAAGTCAGAGCAAGGTGAAAAAAAAAGAGAGAAAAGATGGGGTGGGGTAGAGAAGGAGGCTGGAGTTGTGAGAAGGAGAGGAGGAAAAACAAGCCCCATAGCCACCATCACTAAGATCCTGCCTCCTTGATCTTCTCTCTCTGAGCTCTAGACACCTGCGAGCTAATATGTGAACACCAAAATTCACCTGGCTTTGTGAATCAACAATATAGTTCTAGTTAACTGTAGTATTTGGTATACCAATAAAAGTGTGGTTAAGTCCTGTGCAAGATGCTTCAGCTAGTAGGGTCTAAGGCTCTCTGTACCCTTCTCTCCTATCCTGCTGGATCAGCACTGCACTGCCCACAGAGCCCATCTGCAGCTCTTGTCAGTGAGCTCTGGATGCATTCCTAGCAGCAGAGCTGATTGGCCAACTGCAGAACTGTAGTGTGCCCCCAACTGTTCACTTCTGTATACAGATGTCTCTCTGGGTTTCTTCTACTGTAGCTATTTCAGCTCTTATTGCCAGTACACATATGTGTGCAAATGCAGGGATTTCAGGAGGTACAATTCTTTTCCAATGTAAACCTGTTCTAGGAATGCCTTCTGCAATAAAATGCCTCTCCACAATATCTGTGAATGTCTTTCCCAGCTGCTGTGGAAGAGTTTTATTGTCTCTCCTCATGGATTTAGACAGGAAAGACTAACTTTTGGGTGACTTTCCCCTTCCATTAGTAGCTCTTTCCTCTATGGTTGCATCTTATATCCAACCATCAAATGGTCCTCAGCCACAGCAGCTGTGACTAAAGTTTATATTATTTTAATTGACTGTTTATTACCTATAGCCTATATCTTTATATATTATCTCTTAAAAATATTTTATTTATTTGCAAACAGAAAGAGATATAGAAAAGACTGACAGACAGCAAACAGACAGACAGACAGACAGAATGGGCACACTAGGGCCTCCAGCCACTGCATTCAAACTCCAGATGCATATGTCATTTTGTGCATCTGGTTTTACGTGGGTAGTATATAATTGAACCCCGGGCGATTAGGCTTTGTAGGCAAATGCCTTAACCACTGAGCCATCTCTCCAGTCCAGCCTTGATGACTGTTTTCCACCCCCTCCATTATTGGTTCTACCAGGGCTCCCATCTCAGTGCCCCACCAGCCTTCCCCCTTAATACTATGTCAGTTACTTTCTCATTGCTAAGACCTAAATACCCAACAGTAGCAACTGAAGGAAGGAAAGGTTTAATTTAGCTTCTAGTTCCCCAGGGATAAATTCCATCATGGTGGAGAAGACAGCGGCAGGAGCAAGGACCTGGCTTGTCACATTACAGGCAGGAAGCAGAGAAGGATCAGGAAGTCAGGCTGGACTATAAAACTTCAAGTCCTGTCCCCCAGTGACCACTTCCTCCAGCATGGTTCCACTTTCTAAAGGTTCTACAACCTTCCCAAACAGCATCAGCAGCTGGGGACTAAGTGTTAAAATACGTGCACCTATGAGGGACATTTTATACCCAGTCTCATGATCTCAGTTTAGATCTCTAGTCAAATGGCTCTCACCTCAAACCTCCAACCAGGTCCCATTAACACCCTGAGGCCTGCATCATCTTACATTGCCTATTCTAGGACTTTCATGATCATTCACCTGAGCTGTGTTAATCAAATAAGTCTGTCCTCATGCTGTCTCTTGCATTGCCAACTCGCAGTAGTATTGGTGTCTCCCTAAGTGCTTCGATTGGATTTACATCAGGATCAAAACCACCCTCTTTATTTCTGCTCACCTCTTCAAATAAAGCCAACTGTTGGATATTTATCAACACCGGTATATTTTTTCTGAGCTTCTGAGGACAAGGCCTTTTCTATCCAATAGAGACATGTGTGCATGCAACTATATTTACTTACCTTAATCTCCGTGGGATTGTCAGGGAAGAAAGCAGACCAGAAAAGAGATGCATTTTTTCCAAACTTAGAGAAAATTCCAGAGGCAATGAAATCATTAGGATTCTATATGATCTGGCATATATGTTGGTCATATGGTCCTTGGTCATATGGTCATATGGTCCCCTTGGCCAGTGTAGCAACAGCCTTAGATCAGTATTTGTCAGATTTTAAAGAGCAGAAAAAGTATCTTATCAGGAAGATCCTGCTGTAGCAGATCTGTGAGAGGGTCTGAGAGCACGTCTACTTGTGATGTCATACCACTGGTTCCACCATGCGGGGACCACGCCATGAGTCACAAGAAGCAGGAGTTCCTCTCCACTAGGTAATAGACTTGTCCACATCTCGAGTTCCTCTTATCTACCTGTGATTCACTGTTTGCCGGATCACTATGCCCCTTCGAGTGCCAAAAGGTTCCATGCAATGTCCTCTTTCCTGCTCAGCTGCAGTGTCTCCTCTTCTTAAAACTCCTCCCCAGTTCTACAGCAGAAGCTCTCGTCATGAGTGCCTTTCACGTATTAATTCAATTTAGAAGTTTTCACTGAATATTTTTGCTGTGCTGAACAGTAACTTTCCTTTCTTTGGGATTGAGTCAGCAGTGGTGCCACTAATAAAGGTGGATTGTTGTGCTATCCAAGTGGAAAAGTAGTTTTGGGGAGAAGATACCCTAGTTTATATTTGCTATATGCATCATGTATAGAGGTGGAAGGATTGCATGGCATGGCGCCTTCTAGAGCTAGACCACATGTGTTTGGAACTCAGCCCAGTGTTCACCAAACATTATGATCTGGGATATGTGACTTAATCTCTTTCTGCCTTGAGTTCTTTATTCTTCTTATCATTATAGTTTTCAAAGTAGGGTCTTTCTCTAGCCCAGGCTGACCTGGAATTCACTATATAGTCTCAGGATATCCTTGAACTCATGGTGGTCTTCCTACCTCTGCATCCCAAGTGCTGGGATTAAAGGTGTGCACCTCCACACCAGGCTGATCTCCTCATTTTTAAGGTGGAGATAATAATAAACTACCTATTAGGGTTGATATGTTGTTAGAAAGAGGAGATGAGTTGATGTTTATAAAATACTTGGTATATTATCAATAGATAGTGTTTTCAGGAAATGCTATCCAACAAATATTTGTTCCGGAGGCATTATTCAGGCAAAGTCAAAGTAGGAGACTGGGATTTGGGGACCATCAGTATACAGGTGAAGTTCAAGTTCTAAAGCAAAAGAGACTCTAAGTTGCAGATTGAGTGACAAGGAGGGCAGAAATGGAATTTTTAGGGAATACTTGTATTTAGGGAGTATCTAGGCAGAGGATGGGGATGGAATGAAGGAGCTGAGGAGCATGACCCAGGAGAAAACAAAATCAGAAACCAAATAAGTCCGAATTCAAGAAAGAGCTGATGCTCATAGCAGCACTGAGTAAGGACAGGAATATAATGGCATTTTCCCCCTTGGCTAAGAAAGCATGTTTCAGTTATGTACAATTCTATTTTTGTCTGCTTTACCCATTAAGTCATTAATGTAAGGGGCCAAGTTTATGACACAGCCTTGTATACTGGGGACTATCACAGTAGCAGGCCTTTCTCAGCAATGCTGACATATTATCTCTGTGGCCAGATTCTCTATCGACTCCTGTTCCTTATGGTCCCCATCATCCTGATTGTTTATTGAATAATGAGACAGTAAACAAAGTTAGGAGAATGGCATTCTCCAACCCACCCTTTCTTTATGAGAGGCTCCTAAGGAGGGGGTGGGGCACCGGTATTTCTTGGTACTGAGGCTTTAATGGTGAGGATAAGTCATTGAAGAAGCTGAGATGAAGGCTGTGTATGTATATAGTTCAGTTGGTAGAGTGTTTGCCTCACATGCACAAAGCCCTGCGTTGGAGCACCAGGAAAGCATAAACCAGGTTTGGTGCCATTGCTGGTGGAGATACGACAATCAAAAGTTCAAAGTCATTTTTCACTACATAGTGAGTTTGAGGCCAACCTGGTAGGCATGAGACCTTGTCTCAAAAGAAAAAAATAATAAAATAAAAAAGTTGAGATGAGGTCACATTAGGCTTGAGGTGGGAGCAGCTGTCTGGTAAAAATCTCAGAAAGGACCATTTTCTTGGCATCTTGGCAGTGTCCCAGGCAAGGTTGGCAGGCCTTCCTGATAGACCAGTGTGCAGTAGCAGGGTCTCATAGTTGGGTGCCAGGCTGGCCCCTCGGGTCTGAGAGTGGTTACCACTCCTAGGAGATCTCTGCTCCCGTGTTGCTGGTGCCAAGGCTGCAATCTTTCTATTGGTTGGCAGCTTATGCCATCTGACCTTTAAGGTCTTTTCCAATTTCACGATGGCAGGAGTCTAGGTGACCACAGAAGGTGACCATGCTGGTAGCAGAGCCCATGGCTCTCCAGAAGGGGTCCTGGTGGCAGTGGAGAAGCCCTTGGCACATAGTCTAAGGTGGGTATGAAATTTAGGTATCTGCAACTGGAAAATTGGGGGATAAATGGAAATTGGCAGTGAGAAGAAAGGATGAGCAAGGAGGAAGGAGGGGGAGTATATGGGTTGTAGAACTGCACAGCCCCCTGCTGAGAAATTGTAATTTCTCAGCCCTGTGGGCCAGGTAAGAGGGAGGAAGGATGAGGGGACATTGGCAGGGAGGTGGTGGGGGAGCTCTGACTCATTCCCATGTTGACAAATAGTCTGGATTCCTTTCACTCGGCTGGACTTTGCCCTTTCAGGATGTACAGCCAGCGTCAGCACACTGCTAATGGGGCTTTGAGAGTCTCCTTTGATGAGCACGTCCCAGAAAGCAGGTATTAGCCGTTTCTGCTGGGGAGGCAATGAAGGCATTTGCAGCTGAAATCGGCTTTCCTGGCTGTCCTAATAAAGCAGAGACTTTCAAAGCCCCATTAGCAGTGTGCTGACTGCAGCTTTACATCTGCACTAGCCCAGTGCAGGGGAGGGGAGCTCTGGGCACTCGTACCCTGAGCCCCAAGAAACAAACTGACCCTGACCAAAGCTGACTTCATTTTCATCAATAGTCCGGGAGCTCCTTAGGAGCTCATCTCTTTATTGAAGGGCCTAGCGTGGTGTAAGATAGACTCTCAACCAATGTTTATGGATTGCTAAACAAGTTTGCAGGGGGTCATCTGCTAAAAGGAGCTGAAGCACCACATTACGGATGGCTTCCAGTTCTTGGTAAGCCTGTCATACATGCTTATGAGCTGGGTGGTAACAGAAGGGCTAAGAGGAATGGAGATGTGATGGAAAGGGAAGGGATGACAGGAGAAGAAGGGAAGCACACTTCCTCTCTCCACTCCTACTTGTTGATCTCTTCAAGTAGGAGGTCCAAAGCCACATCAGACATCTCTCTAGGGAGCAGGCACAGGTTGTGAAGGTGGGGGTGGTAGGAGGAGGAAGGGCCCATATTGCCAGGCTGTTTTCGTAAGATGCAGATGCTGAGAAGTTAGTACAGATGATCAGATAACAGAGACCCACTGAAGTTATGTGCTTTGGATAGCTTTGCAGAGAGGTAAATGTTCACATGGGAGTCAGTGTCCCAAGCTCACACTTTTCTGGGCCACCACCTCCTGTTTTCCCTCTGGACACAGAACCCAGGGAAGCTGTCATTCTGGATATCAACAGTTTCTGGACAGATGGTCTTTGCCACCTGCCCTAACCAGTGGGTGCATGCCCTTTGTCTGGTAAAAGTCTCAAAGTAGATTGTCCCAATTTTCCATCAACTTCTTCCTCTTTCATGGTCCAAAACAAATTTCTGGGGGATTAGTGGATGGAGCAGACAGCAACCCTGCCTGCTCACCAGCGTCCATCAGGGGATGTTTCTTCCACTGCCCCTTCCTGAACACCCATGCTTCCAGACAAGAATGCCTAAGAAGTTCTGCAAAGGGAAAGAATAACAAATAAATAAATGAAGGAAATATAAATACCTACCTATCCAGGCGCCCTGAGCTGCCTGCCCTGTGGATTTGACTCGTGCTGTTCCTATCTCACAGAAGGCTGCCGAAAGCACTGGTGTGTGACTGGGACTCTTCGTCTGGCCGTTATGCTATTTGAATATTTCCAGTCAAGATTTAGTCACTGCACATCTTTGAGAGTCTTCTAATCAGAGAAATGAATGCTCATCAGACACAGGGATTAATCTTTGTTAGTGTTGTTGTCAGTCTGACTTGCCTTCCTTGGCAACAGACATGGAGAGTCATATCCTAAGAGGGGGCTAGTGTCACCACTGCCAATGACCCACCCTAACTGGAGAATGGAGGCTGGCCCCTTCTCCCACTTGACTCAAGGGGTCTGTCTGTATGGGACCCCCCAGGAGTTCTAATTTGTCTTCAGCACTGAGCTGTGCTATACTTGGGACTCTAAAGTCATTGAGTGACTTGAACATGTGAGTACAGGTACAGCAAGAAAGGAGAGGAGGTCCTTAGGGAAGGATACCAAAGGAAAATGTCATCCAGCTAGGGATCGGATGATAGCAGCCAATGTGCTGGATCTGTAATCAGCTCACTTGTATATTCAATACAGTCTCATCTTTTGATGTCATCTTTCATCCTTCGGAAGGTCTGTGTGTGTGTGTGTGTGTGTGTGTGTGTGTGTGTGTGTGTGTGTGTGTGTGGTGGTAGTGGGTGGGGCAGCAAGGACGGCTTCAGGCCCTCAATTATATTTATGAAAAGTTTGGAACCAACTCGAGGCTTCTGAGAATCATAACTCAAGTCACAGAAGACCAATAATGTTAAGGGAATCAGATTGCTGCAGAATAAACATATGTGATGTCGACACCATCTCCCGTAATGTATATTTCATATCCTCTCATTTGTTCATGAAAAGTATATTATGTAGACATGGCTGTTAACATGACATTCATTCATAGCTCAGCATCATGCTAGCTGGACGTCGAAGTCAGCAGCCACAGCTGCTGTCTGTAGGAGTCTCCAGCAGATTTTCACAAGTAACGACATCCTCTTACATACATGTTTTCTTTTGCAGGATGAGACAATCTGGGGCTTTGCTTCTGAGTGAAGGGTGATAAGGAAAGCTCTGGCCTGGGAATCAGAAGAGACTTCTATCATTTTCTTCCTCTTGGAATGTTTTGTGATATTGAGGCTTCAGTTCTCTCTAGCCCTCAGTTTCCCCATCTGGAAAATCCCAGTGTTGTACAGGATAAACTCTTCCAGGTCTGATGTTTAGCTTGTCTCTAAGTGGTTCCTGTGAAAGAAGAGCAGGAGAATGGCCTTAGATATCTGTGGCCAAGAAGAAAATGAGTTTCTCTATAATTTAGGTCACACTGGTCAGAAATCAAGCCACTTCCCTGGGCACATTTGAGAGCCGCAGGAGTGTGCCACCTGGAGAGGACTCGGTGCCACATGCTCCATTTCTTTGATGTTTACTGTCTACACTACTTGGAGAGAGAGAGAGAGAGAGAGAGAGAGAGAGAGAGAGAGAGAGAGAGAGAGAGAGAGAGAGAGAATGAGAAAGAAGAAAAGGAAGAAAAAGAAAACAGAAAAAAGAACAAGGGAGGAAGGAAAAAAGAGAGAGAGGGAGAGAGAGAGAGAGAGAGAGAGAGAGAGAGAAGGAGAAGGAACCCCTCCAAGACAAGCAGCTTTCTCACTGGCCTATGACATGCTACACGAACCATCTATATTATGGATGCAACCATGGATGCCACCAACATTGATTCATACCTTGGTGACCTCATGGATCACTGACAGCCATGCCACCTGGCAAGCTGCCTGGAACTCACTGGGGCCTGTCAGAAGCCCGGCATTATTTGCAGGCTACCACAGGCCCAGGGCTACCCTTGGGTTTCAAGCCTCCTATTGTCAGCCTAAGGAACAATCACATCCTCAAATCAAAAGTCAGGAATTCTAAGAGGAGCAGCACTGCTCACAGAACTGAGTGGTGGCTTGCAGAAGTACAATGAGATAACAAAGTCTCTTTCAGACATCTTTTCATAGTCCTAAACCCTAGGAGGCCCATAAACAATGCACCGGCAGCCAGGCTGAGTTCTTGCTATCTTGTTGACTGAAGCATTCATTGTGAGGCTTCCTGGGCATCCTATTATGGGGGAAAGAAGGGCTCTGACCACTTCTGCATAGTGTAGATTAATCTGCAGGCTGCATGACACCTTTACTTCTTGGTCTTTGTCTCATCGGGTGTTGTGAGGGAGGGTGAGCTGCGCTCTCTGATTTTGGACTCTTCTTTTTAATCTTTTTTGCTGCCTTTGATTTTTACTTTTGGCTCCAGGGAAGACGGTTGTCATGGATAGAGACTCGTGCTTGCCTTAGCATGCTGTGTACTACCAGAGCATAACTAGGAACACTTGTCAGTGAGTTCATGGTCAAGGTGACCATATTTCCTTTCTTGACCTTCACACTTGGATGATTTCCTCAGATCAAAGGAGGCACAGAGCTACAAAACACACTTCCCTAAACACAACCACTTCTACAGCCACAGTTTTAAGACTCCACCCCTACAAGTCCAATTGCAAGAGATTGAGGAAGGATTAAAGGAACAGAAGGCTGGGTAATACAGGTCAATGTCAATTTCTGGGAAGACTAGCACTTAGAGAATATTTGGCATCTGACAAAGCTGCCACTTCTCAGACTTGCACATCAATGCCTGGGAAGGGCCTGGGTCTTAAAAGATAGTACCACATATTCAATAGAACTAATAGAAACTGAAAACACATCTTCTTTTAGTTCCCCTCCTATGATTTCGGAGTAGTGAGCAAGCAGTGCTAAAGTATGGTGGTACAGAGAAATTAGACTGGACTTTGAGTTCCCTCACTTACAAATCTGGATAGTGGGGATAAAACTTTCCTCAGGGTGGTGGTGAGCTCTGTGGTGTGTGAAAGGAGCAGGGCACGGAGCAGATGCTCAGTAAGTGGGAGTGTGACTGACATCTTCAGAATGACTGTGTGCAAAGGCTGCTTTTGTTCCTGGTCCACCCAGCTTGCCAAAAATTAAGTCTAGGTTCAGGAACAGATTTGGTCTTGGACTGGCAGTGTGAGGTGATTGTACCTCACAACTAGGGGAAATTCACTGTGTGTGTGTGTGTGTGTGTGTGTGTGTGTGTGTGTGTGTGTGCATTTGTCTTGGTATGAAAGAAGTTTGCTGGCTTAGATCCTCATGGTAAAATGTGTCTGGCATGAAAGAGAATACTGACCACAATCCCTTATCAAACCCCCTGAGCACATGTGTTTCAGGACTTTTACATTGGAGAAGAGCTATCCAGGGAAGTTATTGTACGATCCAATAACTCCCAGCTGAGTCAACTTGTAAGCAAAAATGAAATTGCAGATTTCTGTAGCAACTATTCATTTTAAATGGGATAAATGAAATCTACAAAGAAATTCAGGTCAGGTCAGTTTTGCTGCCAGATGAGTCATGCAAAGTCTTAGTACTTGGAGCTTTTTGGATTTCAAAACTGTACCTTGTTGATTTATCATGATAACAGAGATGGTGATAAGTAATAACAGTTGCATTTAATATTCATTTTCCTTGATCCAGGGTCACTAAGTGCTTCACATATATTTTCATGTTTATTCTATAACAGTCTTAGGTAGTTAGAATTATCCTTTTCCTTTTAGTGATGAGAAAAATAAGACTCAGAGATATTACAAAACCTGCCCCCAGGTCACACAGGTAGTAAATGGCCACCTTAGGATCTGAACCTACTTCCATTTGATTACAAAATCTATACTGGTAAAAATAGATTCATGTTTTTTCCTTACATAGTAGAAGTTGCCTTACCCTGGAGTACAGAGAGTTTGTCTTATAGATGATAGGATGTTTGCGAGGCTATTTTTACCCCACATTTGAGCCAGGCTCATGGTGAATTAAATGACCTCATAGTTAAGAACGATAAAGATTCGAATAAGAGATAAGTAGGGTATGGAGGACATCTAACTGTCCATCATATTGGCAAAACAGGAGTATTGGCAAGGGCCCAGCCCAGACACCCTTTGACCTTGGTTTTATCTGACATCATTCAAGACTTGAATTCATGTTCAAATGACCTTACTGGGAACTCAGTTGTTGGAAAGGGTGAATGAACTGTGTAGGCCTACACCAGGCCTCCTCTCTGTGTGACCTCTATTGTGTGGATAGAGTACTACACAGGAACAAAAATCCTAATGAGCCTTAATGGGGGAGGAAATGGCCATCCTAAAAATAACGCCAGGCCTTGTGGAGTAATGACATCATTAAGCCCACTCCAGCCTAGAGGGATTCTAAGCACTTTTGACTAGACATTTTATTTTAGCACGAGATGTATCAAGTAGATCTATTATGCTTGTCAGCCCAAGCAAGGGTTGCAAGGCAAAAATTAAGTGGAAGGGGCATGTGAAGGGCCATGACACTTCCTTTAATCACATTTTACATAATTGGAATAGTTGCTATTTCCGAATCTTTGGCCAGGCAGTCTTCATGACCACAACAAAACAGATCTGGGAAGAGAAGAGATTCTGTCATCTAGAGAGAACCTGACATTTTAACTTAATTCTAAGTCTTAGGGAGGAGAAGTCTGGGGAACTGGATTAACCAGGAACTGCCAAGAAAGACAGAAGTAGATGTCATGGAGAATTCCTCGACCCCAGGATTATCCCTCTCTTTTTAGCTAACAAGTACAAAGAAGTTTTCCTGCTTCCCCTGGTCCTTTCCCTAACAGGGTTCCTAAAATCATGCATGAAATAACAAGGCATGATCATGCTCTGTTAGTCTCTAGTTGACGAAGAGCTCTGTGAGTCCAGACTTACCTATCTATCCTCACTTTTCAGCTGTTGGCATCACACCTATCATGTATCGGGAACTTTAGTAAAAAAAAAAATCTATTGAATTGAATTAGAGGCCTGCAAATTCCTCGTGTATATCTTTGCATGTGACTTATAAGAGACTATTGTTAATGTCCCTGACCCCAAGAATGGACGAGGAAACCAATGCTTCTCCAAGGCAGCAGAGCCAGGAAATATGTGCTAGAAAGGAACAAAGGCCTTACGTCATGCTTAAGTCAGGTAGCTCCAAAATCCAATGTTCCTCTTCACCTAATGCCGAGAGGAATGTACCTGGTACCTACTAGTTTCCTGGAGGAAAATGAATGACATTAAACCTGCCTATAGGACTATGGAAGCTGCATAGTTGGTAAGGTATTTGTCTGGTAAGCATGGGACATGGGAACCTGAGTTTGTTTTGTTTTGAGGTTGGATCTCTCTCTAGCCCAGGCTGACCATGAATTCACTGTGAAGTCTCAGAGTGGCCTTGAACTCACAGAGATTCTCCTACCTCTGCCTCCCAAGTGCTGAGATCAAAGGTGTGCGCCACCACACCCAGTGCAAACCTGGTTTGAGTCCCAGAAACTTTTCTATATAGAAAATCTAGATGTGTTGGCACATGCCTGTGATCCCAGTGCTGAGAAGATGCAGGTAGGTGGATCCCTGGCCAGCTAGTCTAGTCTAATTGATGAGCTCAAGGCCAATGAGAGACTCTGTCTCTGGAGGAAAAACAGTGGGAAGCATTCTTAAGAAATGACGCCCCTGGCCTCCACACACACACACATGTGCGTGCACATTTTCACACATAGGCATACACACACATATACATGCATACACATTTTTAAAAACTGAGCTGGAGAGTGGTTATGAGCACTTTCTATGTAAGCATGAGGGCCTGAGACGAGCATGGGAAAGTATTCAAGACTGATCCCCAGGACCTCCATGAAAAGCTCAGCATGGCCATGGGTGTCTGTGACTCCAGGCCTGTGTGGAGCAGAGACTGAAGAATCAGAGGGGCTTATGAGAAAAACTGCAAGCCTGGGGATCAGTGAGAGGCACCTGCTCAAGTAAGAACAGGTGGAAGAGTAATGGAGGGGGACACCCAGTGTTCCTCTCTGGCCACCTCAGGCACAGGGTGAGCACTACATGGGCACATTCAGATGCACACACCACTCTACACACACACACACACACACACACACACACACACACACACAACACATCACATTACACACACAACTAGTTTTCACACATACGTGTGTGTGAATGAAAAAAAAAATCCTAGGTGAAGAAATCAACCTCCTATGATAATGCAGACCTAAGAGTCTTCCCTGTCTTCCACTGTCCCTGTCCTGTCCTCTGTGGGCACAGCCCTTGGATTCTTGTGGGATGGGAGGTGCGTGAGCACACATCTGGCTGCACTAGCTTCTCCCCAGAACAGAGAGTCTGTTTCAGCTGCCTCCCTCTTTCTTCCTCCCTCCCTTCTCTGCCCTCCTTTCCCACTTGCAGCCCTCCCTCTTTGCTTGGCTCCCCGGGGTCCTGTCATAATTAGAAAAAGGAAGAAGGAGGGGAGCCTTCGCAGCCCATCAGGACTTTCTAGGGAGCTGGGACTGCGTGCTGGGGACCCAAAGCTGCAAAGGTTTCAAGGACCTTCTTCTCTGGCATAGTACCTTCCAACCCGCTGTGTCCAGGGCTAAAGTCAGCAGGGGTGAAGGCTTTGCCTGTCAATATGTATAAAGAAAATTTAAGTGGACATGTGGACATTCCCTATGGAAGCTCTGTCTGCCGTCACCTTGTGGCTGCTCCAGGCCCTTCATCCTACCTTTAAGAAGAAAAGCAGTAGTTGGAATAGATGGTTGGAGCCATCCTGAATTTTCCCTCCTTCCCCAAGCACGAGGGACAGTACAGGTGGACATGCCCACCCTCAGTGGGGCTGGTCACACATAGGAGATGGCTGCAGACTTTCCCAGCTTCTACTGCTCATATGCTGGCATTTTCCTGAGCAATGCTGAGGGGATCATTAATCTGTCTCCTTGCTATTTTTTCTGCCCAACCCAGGGGACAACTCTGGCCTATAAATCAGCTAAGTGTGGACTGGGAAAAATCAAGAAAGGGATACAGTAAGGAGGGAAATAGCCACTCAGAAAGGATAGGGGCCTGAATTTGAAACCCAGGAAAAGGAGGAAGGAAGGAAGCATGATATTTTGAGAAATTATATAGGAAGAGAATACCACTCTCATCAGGCAGGGCCAGATATATGTAGGACAAAGGGGACCTTGAATCTGGTCTTCCAGATGTTGTTCTAAGCTTCTTGCAGCTAATCTCCCTGGGCTACAAATAGGCCATCTGTTAAGGTGGGATCTCACCAGGACCTCACTCAGCTTTCTGCATTCCAGGAAACTATATAGCACACACAGAGAAGCAATGCCAATTACTATTTGCCATGTATACAAACCCTACCTATTTACTCATGGCAATTAATTAATAAAAGTGTTCATAGTGATTTATATGCAGCACTGTAAGAGTCGCGAGGCATGTGGTAAGTGGGAAGACTATGAGCCTGTAAGCTGCCTGGGTACTGATTCCGAGTCTCTGGCTACCAGTCCATTAATTCTGGGCCACTTCTGTTTCCTATCTTTTAGGATGAGTTTGAATGCTAAGCTATTGTCATGATGGCATTTGTCAGCACAGTGATATGAAGCCCTCACATTTCACCCAGTGACTCCACTGTGCCTTGGTTTTCATTTTCAAGTTCCATGGCTTGTAAGGAGAAGGGGCAGCTTGAGTGTGCCTGTCATTGGGGCCCAAAACACTGTAGCTCAAGCCTATTGGTTTCCAGGTTATATGAACTTGACTGGTCCTTTCTGGGTGAAAGTCTGCTATAAAAGCTATTGTATTTTGCAAAGTATTTTTGTGGGTTCAAGAGCTTAGTCTCTAGAAAAAGAGGGACTTGGATTTCACGCTACTGATGCACTGTGTGGCTGTTGGAGAGATTCGGGGGCCTGGCTAAAGTTCTGTAAGCATATCTGTGAAATAACTCCATACTATCCAGCTCACTGCTGCCTTGTGAACATTAGGGCTCACTTATGGTAAGCAGACAGTATAGGGTCTGGAGCTTAGAGGCACTTCCTGAGAATAACACTATAATTGGACAACCAGAGTTAAAGACTGAAGTTTAGGTTCAGTGGATAAGATCATTTGCCATGTAAGCATGAGGACCTGAGTTTGACATCCCCCCTACCCACCCAGCACCTACATTTGAAAAAGCCAAGCATGGCCATGCATGCCTGTCATCCCAGTGCTGAGGGGTTAGAGATCAGAGGATGACTGGCACTCAAGGAAGTGAGCTCCAGGTTCAATAAGATTCTTCGGGAATAAGGCAGAAGATCAAAGAGAATTCTCGACAGCTTCTCCTAGCGCCCCACACACTTGCACATGGAGCAAGCACATTTTAAAACACACACACACACACACACACACACACACACACACACACACACACACACAAGACTGACGGGTAATGTAATGAATATGCCTTTTCAGGTAGACATCTCATAGGCCAGGTAATACATGTGCACACGTACACACAGGCTTGAATATACATGCATGCAAGAGTGAATGTGTGTATGTGTAAGAATACATGAGGATGTGGACATGTATGTGCACATGTGTGTCTGTCTGCCTGGAACATCCTTCTTTATGTCCTATCCTATAAACTCCTATTAGTTTATCAAGATCCATCAACTCATAATGTCTCCTTCTGCAGCTGACTCTGAATTGTGTGAGAAGAGCTGATCCTTCCCTCTTTTGCTTTCCTCTCCTTAGCTCTAACCAGGAAAACAGCAAATGGCAGAACTAACTGGATGGGCTCTATACATCATAGCTTCAAAGCTTTGCTCCCTGAGATCTGGAAGCTTCAACTTCTTTGCCTGTAATATGAAAAGAATGATGTCTGGCTCATAGGGTTCACAGATTATATAATATAATGCACACAGAGTGTGTCATGTGGTACCTGGTACAGAGTAATTACCAGCCAATGTCAGGTTGTGAGGACTGAGATGGGGGTTAGAATTTAGATAATTCCCAGTTCAAAAATTCCAATGCACCTCAAAATTTAAGGAGTACCCGAATTCTTGTCTGCAAAGTTAACAAATTAAAATCATAGACAAACAGACATTAAGGTATAGTTGGAGACTTTATTTAAGGGAACATGGGAGTTACAGAATTCTCTAGCCACCAGTGTGGGGAGAATATATGGGAGACATTTTAATAAAATCTGTGCTGCTCAGCCAAACAAGCAGAAGAAGAAAAGGTATCAGAGGGAAAGGTTTATGTGGAAAAGAATCCTGAGCCCCCTCCCCCCAGCCCTTGGGCCTTCCCTGGAAAAGGAGGGCCTCCTTCTAGGACACCATGTAGAAAAGAAAAAAAGGGGCTTTGTCCTAGGGAAGGTTTTTTTGTTTTTCTTAAAGTTCCCCCAGGTAAGTCAGAGAGACACCTGATTGGTCTATACCTGACCAATCAGTTTTTGCATCTAGGTTTGGGCTCTGGCTAGAGGTACCTCCCACCCAAGGGGAGGGGGGCTTATGGAGCTTTCCTGAACCATCACAAGGTCTCCTCATATAAACTGCTGTGCTATCTGCTGCTTGGTATGCAGCATTAGACTGGTTTGCTGTTCTTGTTTCCATAGGTCTGTGAACTTCTTGAGCAGAGACTTTTCCTCTTGCACACGGTAGCCTGACTCCCAGTTTGTTGAACATAAAGTATTACTTATCTTCTCTTGCCTATTTCTCCCATGCTCCCTCTTAGCCTCTCCAGAGTCTCCTTCATGCTACTCCTAGAAGGACAGTATGGAGGACAGAACACGGCTTCATTCCCATAAAAAAGATATTCTAAGTCAACCTATAAAGATTGACACAGTATCTAAACTTAGCAGGCATTCAATTCAAAATTATTACATCACCAAGGCTATATTTCCCTACTGTTGTCTTCAATAGACTCAATTGAAACACTAGAAAAACCATTCTGGCCAATCAACAATTCCAAGGTCAAAACTTCTGGTAGAACAACACCCTACTGTTGATGCTCCACAGTAAGCACCCTTGGCCACGATGGATTGTCTACTCATTCGCCAAACATGCAGCACCAAACCAAACTTGGCCCAGAAAGAAAGACAAGTCTAGCTCAACTCAGAGAACTGACCCCAGCTGCACACAATGAACCATTGTATAGAAGGGCACAGGCTCTCAGCCTCCCTAACTCATTATCCCTCCCACCCTTCCTTCTTCCACTGAGATATAAGATGAGCTGGAACTGGAGGCTGAGGCCTATTCTGATTTCTAAGGGCATTGTGACTGATATGAGAAATTCAGCTTAACATTGTAGTGACCATTGGAGCGAAGTTGTGTTCTCTAGAACCCAAGGTTACTGTATCTGGATGAGCCCCGCCTACCTAAAAAGCTTTGTAATCAGAGGTTTTTTTTGGTGCTGCTAGCATTCATTCCTTAGGCCAAAGATTTGGCCCTAATTTAATTACTTCCTAGTATGTAATTTCTAGGGTTCCATACCATGTATGACCATCCTTTTACAGCAGGGTCTGCTGCCTTAAACTCATCTATGATGGAATCCATGTATTTGTCTTTTCTCCTAAAGTTGATCCCAACTCTGTATTCTCCTACCTGTTGCAAAGGTCTTGATCTAATCTCGGATTTTTAGAACTCCTGAGATCTATTTACCCTTGATCAATTTTGTGTGGGCACGCATATACATACTAGAGTCTTTGGGCCTCCCTCACAGACCTAGGCAGCAAGATTTAGCTAGTTGTTCCCAGAGCGCTGGGTCCTAGATGAGTAAGGGGGAAGCTGCGTGGCTCTCTCCACTGTTCCTTTCAAAGGGCTCACAGAAGGAGGCTTGGCTGGCTGGCTGTGTATGCATGTGAGGGGGAATTCAGTTTGTCATGAGGTCAAAGTAGGGGTTCTTGTAGAATCTACCCAGAGAGGTCATCATGCAGATGCTTGGATATACAATGGCAAAACTCAAAGGAGTTGACAAGGTAACAGACACATACCTGGGTATTATTGAGACCTGTAAGGTCCTTGAGTCCACAAATCTACCTGGAAAAATCATGCAGCCCGAGATTGGAGAGTTGAGTGTTGGGCCTGAAAACCCCCAACATCTGTGCCAGGGGCAGTGGGAAAGGAGCTGCCAAAGACTCTTCACATCTCTTTGATGGAAAAGATAAAAACTTACAAGGAGAAAAGACCGATCTTAGCACGGTTTCAGAGGTTTCAGTCCATGGTAGGCTGACTCCATTGTTCTGAGTCAGTGTGAGGCAGAACATCACATCAGAAGGGTGTGAGGAAGCAGAGTTACTTACTGTATGGTGGGGGGAGGGGAGAAGAAGAGAAAGAGGAGGAGGAAAAAGGAAGACATACTTTGTCTTTCCGGAGCACACCTCCTGTGACTTACTTCTAATTGGGCCCCTCCTCCTTCTTACCACACCCTCACAATAGTGTTATCATATTATGAATTTATCAATGATTAATCCACTGGTCAGGTCAGTGCTCTGGAAACAAACAGTGACCCAGCAGCTGGCTATTAAGCCATCCAGACGTGAGTGTTTAGGGTGATACTTCATATCCAAAGCATAAGAGTCTGAGATGGAGTTTTGGGAGAAGTAGAAAGAACACAGAAAGCATGGCCTCTAAAAAGACAATGGAAAAAAGAATTATAAGAAAAAAGAATAATCAGCAAGGTAAGAACTAAAAATATCCATCAACTACTTTAGTCACAAATGTTACTGGGGACTTTAAGAGGAGCTTTGCAGGTGATTACGAGACAAAAGCTAAATTGATGTTGATCATGGAGGTTATATAACTTTTCTCGTCACTGTAACCAACTACATGGCAGGAGCAACTTAAAGGAGGAATGATTTATTTTGGTTTCCAGTGCAGGAGGTACAGACCACCGTGGCAGGGGAGGAATGGTGATGGGAGCTCCTCTTTCTCATGTAGCATGGGCCAGGAAGCAGAAAGCTCTGTCCAGAGGTAGAGTTGGCCTAGAACCTCAAAGATCTGGCCCTGGTGACCTACTTTCTCTAGCTAAGCTCCACTTCATAAAGGTTCCCCAACTTCCCCAAGAAGTGCACCAGCTAGTAGCAGGTGTTCAAACATTTGTGGGGGACTCAGACCCACACTCAGACCATAACAGAGGGGTAGAAAGTGAGGGTACTTTGAAAAAGTTGGCTTTTAAGAGGAGAGGTGTATAAAAATGGTAGCTGAAAGGAACTGTGGATCTCAGAGAGGACTGGAATATCAGTCAGAGCCCTCTAGAGACTACAACCAACTACAACCAATACTGTGTGTGTGTGTGCGTGTGTGTGTGTGTGTGTGTGTGTGTGTGTGTGTGTATCAGGAAATTTAATATAGGAATTGTCTCATGTCTTCATGGAGGCTGAGAAAATCTGTGGTTTTCCATTTGCAAGCTGGAGACATAGGAAAGCCTGTGGTGTCATTCAATCTGAATATGACACTCCGAGGACCAGAGGAATCAATGGTCTAATTTCAAGGCCAAAGCCAAAAGCCTGGGAATCTAAGGAACTATTGGTATAAATCCCAAGACCTAATAGTCAAAGAACACAAAGCTCCAGAGCAAAAGCGTATACCAGCTCAAGAAGAGAATGTGAACTCACTTTCTTCTGCCTGCTTGTTCCACTCGGACTCCTAGTGGACCAGATGGTGTCCACACATGTTGCTGAAGGCACATCTTTCCTCAGTCTACCAACTTAAATGCTGATCTCCAGCAAAATCCTCATGTACACAGCTGCCATAATGTTTTATGAGCTGTCCCAGTACCCCTTAACCCAGTCAAAAATGACACTGAATTAACCATCATAAATAGTTAGATTGTCTTCTATTTAATAGAAGAGACATGGATATGCATATGTCCTCAGAGGAAGTACATTGGGAGAGGTTAGAAAAGGTATTCCAGAAGGGAGAAATTCCCATGAGGCAGCAGGGCATAGATGCTGTGCACAAGGGGTAAGGTCAGCCTTTGACAGGAGTGGGGCCCTCTTTGCCTTTAAACTGGATGTAGCAACCAATCATTAGTCAGTGAGAATGACCAGAAGGCTGCTGGGTGTCAGACCAAGACCCTACAATCTAACATTTGGCAGAGACAATTCACAAAGACAAATTAGAGTTGCCTAAACTTGAAATGTCTAAATTAATGAAATTCTCAAAGTGGCATTTTGGGGCCTCTGACACACATTCACAGTGACCCACGATGGGACAGAGAAATTGCAAGTGACCCTGAAATGCTACCACATGGTATCTGCCTGGTACTAATGGAAGATCTAGATCGTGCCTGGAAAACAAGACCCCATGGGACATGCTGCTCTCCCAATGGGAGGAGGTGAAATAAGGGGGCTTCCCCTTGGGGACTGATTGCAAGGCTCTCTTGATGGGGCCTCTTCTTGCCCACTGCCATTTTTCTTCATTATTTCTGCTACGTCACCCATCATGTTGTCAGTTTCCTCTCAGAACTGCGATAAATGGTGCCTCTCATGTGGTGTCCTTAAGGGACACCTGTTATTTATTTCAATGATGGCCATGATGTCATGGCTAATTAAGAAAAATGGTGGGCTGCCCACTGCCAATCCACAGTCCCTTGTCAGCTCAGCTCCACAGTCCTTCACCCCACATTGCAGCCATTTCTTCCATGGAGAGTTTTTGGGGACAGGTGACAAGGAACGATGGGGCAAAATCCCCTTCCTCTATCCCCGAGGAGAGTCTCAAAGTCCTCTACCTGTTGGGTCAAAGGCCGAAGTTCTAAATCTCAGTCCTAGAGGGTGACAATTAAGTCCTTTCCACGTGTCCACCTTCAGACTCTTGGAGACCCAGCCAGCAGGGTGTTTTCTTCCTCACGCCTTGGCAGGGACAGAAAGGACATTTCTCATGGCCACCTGGACACCATGACCTAGATACAGGAAATGAGTCTTGCTGAGCCTGGATGACCCACTGAGTCTAGTTCAAGTTTCCCATAACAACTCAGTCCTGTAGTGCAGGTGCTGGTGATGGCTAGCTTCTTCTGAACCCCCAGATTTCCAGGCCCTATGGAAAGGGGGCAGAATGATTTTGTGTGTGGACTCAGCCTCTTTGCTGAATGGCAGAAGGACTCAAGATGAAACTGGAATTATTATGAGTATTATGTGTGTGGGGGAGGAGTTGGTGGACATCAGAACCAGGTGAGAGTGACCTTTCTCTGAAGGCTTCTCTAACTGAGGGAGAGTTGAATGCAGGGAAGACCCCAGCCCTGTACATCTTGCACATAACATCCTGGGAATGCAGGAATTCTTTGCAGAAATTTGACATCAGGTGTCCAGCTTGCCTGAGAGCCTAGTGGATTCTCTACAGTCCTGACAAATGAATAGAGAAACTCAGGGATACCAGAGCAGAGGGAAGGGGAGGAATATATAACCGGCCTTGGAACAGGTTTGGATGGAGGCTGAGCCCAGCATGAAGGTGCCAGAGCAGCCCGGGCTCATGGCACCCTCTCCTCCGCCCTTCAGGCTGGCCAGGCTATCAGAGCACTGCCCAGAAGACATTCCATTGTCTCCGGAGCCCAGATAACTTCAGTGCAGGCTGTTTTCTTCACACTGGGACACAGCACAGCCTCCCCTTTCTATATCTCAGCTTTGATTTCACATTGTACCTGCTTTAACACACAGCCCCAGACAAAAGTCCTCTGTGTGTGGCTCCCTCCTCCTGTTGACCCTCAGGTGCCACGCCCTGCCCCATCCAAGCCAGAAACCAGCCAAGGAGATGTGATCTGAGGTTGGCATTCCTAGGACCTGACTGCTTCGGGAATTGCAAATGTCTGATTAAAGCCACCGGGGCTAATCTGAGCACTGGTTGCTACAGTACTGGAGAAAATAACAGTTTGCTGGGTTTCTCTGACTCTCCAAGTCCAGGAAAGCAAATATTCACAGGAGAAAGGAAAAAAGAAGGGGAAGAAAGACCTCACTGGTGGAAGTATGGCCTTGTCTATTCTCCCAAGTCGAGGCAAGCTATAATGGCATATGTCATCCTGCACATTTGTGCCTACATCTCGTCTCATATTTCTTTTTTTTTTTTTTTTCCCAGGATTGGTGGCACAGGAGCCTGCTTCTTCAGCACTAGGGGATGAACCGTCCAGACAGGAAAGCTGGAGGTGCTTATGTGATGTCCTTCTGCCGTGGGGGCCGGTGCACATTCCGCACAACACACTTCACCATCCATTCAATGCCTTCTCGCACTCCTTTGCCTGTGAGCGCAGAGCAGGCCTGGGTCAGGCAGTCTCGCCGGCCAATCTTGCAGGTGCAGTCACTGAATGCAGTCTTGATGTCAGGGATGGAGAGGCAGGTCTCCACATCTTGCTTGTTGGCCAGCACCAGGATGGGGACACCGTCCAGCGCTTCACTTGCAACCACCTTCTCAAATGCCTGTTTGGATTCTGACAGTCTTTCCTCATCAGTGGAATCAATGACATAAATGACACCGTGGCACTCTGCATAGTACTTGTCCCACAAGGACTGCAGCTCTTCCTGGCCCCCTAAGTCCCAGAACATGAGGCGAGCCTTGCCCACGTCCACAGTGCCGATGTTCAGACCCACGGTGGTGGTGATTTTGGACAGACTCATCCCCCTGTAGTTCTCGTTAAACCGCGTCTTCGACTGCTCCAGGAAGGTCGTCTTGCCGGCATTGTCCAGGCCCAGGATCAGGACGCAGTACTCGTCCTTCTGGAACACGTACTTGTACAGCCCGGACAGCAGCGTGTACATCGCGGCCCGGGCGCCCACGCGCGGCCCCCGGCCTCGCCCACCCGCGGCCGCCCGGCTCCCAGCCGCCCCTGACCCCCCTCGTCTCATATTTCGCAGCTTCCTGGGCATGCACAACTTCTAGAAACCATTGGGAAAGCCCAGGAGGACTCTGACATTCTAGACCCATCTGTGACAGTTACTCCTGCTTCTGTCTAAGACAGCCTGCACAGGCAAGGACTCATAGACATACTCAGGATGTGACGGGAGCGTCTTCCTTCCCTTCCCTGGATGCCCAAACCGTTTGAAACCTCCTGTCACTATGTATTTGTGGTTTGATGATGTCATCTTTGAGCATGGCCCAGGTCCTCAGGGGTCAGTGAGGGTTGGTAGAAACAAAGGGAAGAGGGGAATGAGAAGACAGCTCAGTGGTCAAGTGCTTGCTGTGCGAACACAAGACCTGAGCTGGGAGCCTCGATACGCATGTCATGCATTCTGGCACATGTCTGTGGTCCCAGCTCTGGGGAGGTGGAGACAGGGGATCCATGGAATTTATAGACTAGCATTTCTATCAGAATAGGAAATGAGCTCCAGGTTCTTCAGAGAGAGAGAGAGAGAGAGAGAGAGAGAGAGAGAGAGAGAGAGAGACCCTGCCTCAAAAAATAAGGCGGAACCAGCACATGATGTGTCCATACCAAGTTTCTAAATGAAAAATAATAAGGTGGCGATCCACTGAGGAGATTCCCGATGCTGACCTTCGGTGCATGCACACACACATGCATTTGCACGTACTGCTCCCACACGGGCTTCCACACATATGCACAGCAATGCACACATGCATACACATGCAAAAAAGAAATGAAAAGAGAAGGGAGTAGACTGAAGAAAGAGCAGGAGCCACCATGCCCTGACATCTCTACTCAGGGATTGGGGAGGGCTTGAGATCATGGTTCTCATCAAAAGAATTCATGGAAGAACTACAACAGTGCTGGAGGAATGAGAAGGGGCTCTCTGGGGAAACCTTCATCATCCCAGACAGCAGCTGTCTGTGATAACCACACTCTACCCATGGGATGTTCTCACAGTCCTCACCTGAAGGGCCAGCCTCCTTCAGAGAGCCAGACTGCCTCAGCGTGAACAGGACAGAATGCCACACGGGTCCCTAATCTAGATGCAGAAGTAGTCTGCTGTGACAAGTTTTCTGCATCTCCATAATTCTGGACAAGATGCTCCAGGATTGAGACCCTCCATCTGGGTCCCTCATTGCCTCTCTTTTAAAGAAATCTATCTTCTTTTCTCAATTGAGCTCATTTTGGAGAGAAAATGATATTGGAACAGGGCCTTCATGTGAGTCTACGAGTTCATGTTCTTACATCGTCCACAGTCATTTGGACATGGTTCTGAATGCCAAGTCCTGGGCAGGCATTGGTTTATGAAGATGAGGAAGATACAGTTTAGTGTGAGAGAAATAATGAACTATGGTAGAAGGCTGGATGGAAGAAGGGCTAAATAGCAGGATTTGAAATAACTTCTGAATGAAGATTCAACCGTTGGCTCTCTGAGTCCAGGCTGAGCTGCTGGCTACCTGAGAAGGATGTCTTTTGTACTCCAGTTCTTCTGAACTAACTCAATATAACGCAACCTTTAATCCTTCCTCAGAATGCCTGCCTTATTCCCCCATCCAAGAATGCCTTGATGTGGTCTTCTTTCAACCAAATGACAATATGATCATTTCCCAATGCTCAGCACTTCACAAATATCTTTGGGCCTTGGAGAAGTCATTGTATTAAAAAATAGGAGGACCTGGATTTACCCTCAACTATATCTAATCTTCTGTCCTCTCCTTACTACAACGTCTTGCTTTTGAATAAGTCATGGGGCTGAATTTACTCAAAACCACATTGGAATGAGATGGGGTATATGTGATTATTTTAAAAGTCTCCTTTTATGAGTTAGAGAATAATATATCCTTTCTTGGAAGAGTTGAGACTTATCTTGTTTAAAATTAAAAGAGAGGTAGTGATGC
Organism: Zapus hudsonius; assembly: GCA_004024765.1. Classification (NCBI taxonomy): domain Eukaryota; kingdom Metazoa; phylum Chordata; class Mammalia; order Rodentia; family Dipodidae; genus Zapus; species Zapus hudsonius. The sequence goes on along the minus strand of PVHP010000310.1, from coordinate 73,692 downwards.
CATAGTGCTTTAAATTTTCTGAAGAGCCTGCACATGCATTATGCCATTTCATCCATTTACCCACTTAGATATAGTCAGATGGCACCCACATTAGTTACCCCAAATATATCATCTATTTAAATAACGGATTCATGGCAGGCATTTTTCTAAGTGTTTTACATATATTAATTCATGAGAAGTATAAGGAGTCATAATTATGATTACCATTTTAAAGAAAACTGAGCCATAGAAGGGTTAAGTAACGTGCCATAAATCACAGGGCCATTGCATGTAAAGCTAGAATTTGACCCTAGCCAGTATGCTTTGAAGATATTTTGCTAATTTGAGGAGGACTTAGTCAGCTATTTTTTTTTTTGAGTCAGGGGTCAACATTTTTATCCTAGCTTCCAGAGAGGTAAAAATCCAAAGCTTGTGTGCTTGGCTTAAGTCTTCAGCATTTCCAGATGCCAGATGAGTTATGTAAGTCTTGATGGTGGGTTATCAGGCAGTTCTGGGTCAAAAAGGGGCGGGGGACAAAGACATCACATAAAGTTGTATAGGAGCATGGTATTTGTGGGGAGCAATTTTCAGCCGGACTGGCTATGGATGCAAAGGCTAGGGTGGTATAGATAAATACTGATAGCAGCTTGGACCTGGATTGGATGGGACTTCCTATGCACTGAGGGAGCCACCACGCTGCACTGCAGGTGACTGCAATCCCTGGAGAGGTTTTCAGGAGGAGATCGGAATGACCAGATATTTGCTCTTTGCAAAAATTATTGTTGTGAGTATAAAGGCTGAAAGAGATGGAGAAGAAGAGACTAGCTACCTTTATGAACTTTTTTCAGTAGCTCAAATGAGAAACAATGAGATCAAAATGGGACAGGGTAGTGACTGGGAGACTTGAAGGCGATTTGAGAGTCGATGGCCAGGACTTTGTAACTGGATTAGTGGGAAGGAGATGTGCTTATTTCTCAAGCTTTTGTCTTGGTGAACTTGGGAGATGTTGATAAGATTAATTATGGGATCAGGGGTATAGTGTGCTTTATGGGGAAGATAATCAGTTTCATTTTGGAAATTTTGATCTTGAAGTGCTCTGGGGAAATCTAGTTATAGGTTCTTAGAACTGTAGGTGCTTCTTATAAATCAATAAGCAAAAGGACATCTTTAGAGAATAAAACATGAAAGCAATGCAAGTTTTACACATAGTATGTGCAGTGTATGCACGTGTATGTACAGATGAACATACTCTGTATGCACACATCAAGGGGCCCTATTTCTTTGAGATGGTTTCTCACTGAACCTGGGACTCCCTGTTTTCAGCTAGACTGTGATTCTCTCGTCACCGACACTATCAGTGCTGGAGTCAGAGTGCAACCATGCTAGGCTTGTCTCCCTGCCCCCCACCACCACCCCAAGGTAGGGTTTTACTCTAGCCCTGGCTGGCCTTGAACTAACAGCAATCCTCCTACCTCTGCATCCCAGGTGCTGGGATTAAAGGCATGGACTACCACGACCGGCCATACCAGGCTTTTAAAAGTGAATGCTGGGACTGATCCAGATGACCCCCAGAGGAGGATATCCAGCTGATTGGGGATGGGGAGGGGAGGCAATGAGGAATTGGGGATAACAACTCATTGTTTGCCCACTAAATAATGTAACTCATTATGGACAATATATCAATCAATCAATCAATCAATATATGGATCAAACTCTCAGGTCTTCATGTTTGCAGAGCGAGCACCCAGCGACCCATCCCTCCAGCCCACAGATGCCTCTTGTGGAATTTAAAGGAAGAAATGAAAGGGATGACAAACTAATAAATAATAAAGAAAATGAAGAATCATGAAATGCTACTGAAATGAGAGAAATCAATAGGTGAAATTACAAACAATGCATCATCTATTCTTGTAAGAATTTAAGAAAAACCAGTGTGCCCATCCATTGCTGATGGGAATATATGCTGGGATAATCTTTTATGAAAGTAATTTGACAGTAATTTTTGAATAATCTCAAAAAATGCACTAGCTGGGAATAGTGGTGCATGCCGATAATCCCAATACTTGGAAGGGAGAGGCAGGTGGATTAAGAGTTTGAGGCCAGCCTCTGCTGAGACCCTGTGACATACAAATGCTTGTATTCCTGACTCCAGCAGTGTAATCATTAGCATGCCTACTGCCATGTTGTTTATGATAGTAGAGAATGTTAAAGCTAATAGACAAAAGTTAGAAGAAAAGTTTAAAAGAATTTTGGTACACCCATCATGGGATGTTGTGCAGTTATTAAAATGATGTTGTGGAATTATTAGAGATTTTGTAGATAAGAACACCACCACAAAAAAGAATTACCAAGCAATCTGGTCAAAATTTTAGTGAAATAGATAAAATTCTGTAGCAAAAATTGAATCTGTTCTCACAGAAAAGTTCTAAAACATTTGATATATGCCCTAACTATTGCTAGCTATTATCTTTCTGGAAATTGAAATTTCAGGGTTTTTCCTTTCAACTTTCTTTTTATTTTTAGCATATTTGCAATTTTCTATAGAAACTATGCATTAGTTGCATAAATTTAAAAAGTGATTTGAAGCTGAAGAATTGGGTGAATTAGGTGCTTAAAATTATTTTTAAAAGGGGGAAATGGCTCAGCTGGCAAGAGCATTTGCCACCCAAGCAAGAGGGCCTGAGAGGGCCTGAAAGTACTTTTGTTTCATCTCCCATAGAAAAGCTGGACATGGGCATGGTCACACTTGCCTTTAATCCCAGTCCTGTGGGGGTTGGAGAGAGAGAATTGTGGGGCTACCTGGTCATCCAGTCTGACCAAAAATAAAGCTCTGGATTCAGTGAGAGACTCATCTCGTAGAAGCAATGTGGATGAGTGTTGCCATCAGCTTTCGCATTGCTGGCAGAAAGAACCCGACCAAAAGCAGCTTGTAGAGGAATGGGTTTATTATGGCTTACAGACTTGAGGGGAAACTCCATGATGGCAGGGGAAATGATGGCATGAGCAGAGGCTGGACATCACCTACTGGCCAACATCAGGTGGACAACAGCAACAGGAGAGTGTGCCAAACCCTGGCAAGGGGAAGCTGGCTTTGCCACCCATAAGCCCACCCCTGACAACACATCTCAACAAGGTTCTAATTCCAAAATTGCCATCAGCTGAGGATCAAGCACTCAACACATAAGTTTATAGGCGACACCTGCATCAAACCCCCACAATGAGTGATAGAGAACACCCACCTTTCTCCTCTAGCTTCCTAAGCACCCTGGGTGTATGCATCTGTACACATAATCTCTCTCTCTCTCTCTCTCTCTCTCTCTCTATCCATCTGTCTGTCTGTCTGTCTATCTATCATCTATCTATCTCTATCTCCACAAATGCGCCCTCGCACATACATGCTAAAAATAAAGGATTCCTTTTATAAAGTGAAAGGACACCGTGAGTAGTGATAATGAAGACTTGGGAGTCATTGGCTTCTAGACAAGAGAGAGAGAAAATCAGTGGGGAGAGCAGGCAGGAAGAGACTGTAGGAGCTGACAGTATCATGAAGAACAAAGTCTGTAGCCTTGGTCAAGGGGAGTCCTGGGGTCTGCGAAGGAATGCTGAGAGAAACGATAATAGGACAAGAGCAGGGCATGTCCTGTCATTTCATATCCAAAGTGACACACTGTGTTGGGGATGACAAAGAGGTCTGAAGGCTGAAGGACTTGGACATAAAGTCAAGCAGGATTGAGAACCCTTAATGGGTAGAGATGTAGGAACAGTTCGAGACATTCTGGTGCGTGAGCTGGTATGAGAATGCCAGGGAGAAAAGGCCTCAGCAGGTCGAGGCTGCTCTTGAGGGGTCCTGGTGGATAGGAAGACACGAGGACAGTGGAAGCAGAGTAGAATGATGGCATTTGTGTGTGTGTGTGTGTGTGTGTGTGTGTGTGTGTGCATATGCCACAGGGCATGTAGGGGGTCAGAGGACAACCTCAGATGTTGGGCCTTGCTTCCTATCATATTTTGAGGCAGGGTTTTCACTACTGCACATGCCAGGCTGGCTGGACCACAGCTTCTGGGGGTTCTCTCCCCATCTCCCATATTGCTGTAGTACACTGGGTTTACAGTGTTTGTGCTATTTCAGTCAGCTTTGCATGGGTTCTACAGATCCAAATCCAAGCTTAGGTTATCACACTTGCACAAGTGCTTTATCCACTGAGCTGTGGCCCCAACCAAGGATGATTTTAAAAAATATTTATTTTAAAAAAATATTTATTTATTTGCAAGCAGAGAGAGGAGGGTGGGGGAAGACACGCCAGGGCATCCAGCCACTACAAATGAATTCCAGATGCATGTACCACTTTGTGCATCTGGCCTTACATGGCTACTGGGGAATCAAACCCAGGTCATTAAGCTTTGCAGGCAAGTGCCTTAACTGCTGAACCATCCCTCCAGGCTGAGATGTTTTTAATATAAGATGAGACTAGATTTAGGTTGAGTTTAAAGGGGCTCTTGTCAGCGAAGACATTGAGGAGGTGAAGAAAAGTTAGGAAATCTGTTGAACAAGACTTGAGGGAGGGCAGAAATAATGCTGAGCACTGGCCTGGAGGGATGAGGCTTTGTCCCGAAAGAGGGCACCATTCTCTCTGGGCAGGAGGGAAGGTACTCTGAATGCTGGGCTGAGCAGCCTCTGCCTGTCAGGACTATGGGCTTTATTGCCTTGGCTGGGGGGCATCCTCCTCTACTTTGAGAATGACCTCAGTTGAAAAGTCTTGTCTGTAGCCAGGCCACAGCCCTTCCTGGAGCAGCTGACACCTTGCTTTCAGCACAGGTTGCACTTGGTGAAAAACTCTGCTGGCACTGCCATGAAATCCTTAATTTTGTCTTTCAGCTTGTATTCTGCTATGGAACCACGGCGCATGTGTGAGAGCAGAGGAAACAGGTGCATGGCCCTCACTTCTGCCTGCCTCGTTTGGATATGGCATTCGGAGGCAGCACATAGCTTCTACCGTGCTTAACTTGCTGTCATTGTAAGTCTGACAAAGCTCTCAGACATCATGGGCCCACGGAGTTTGGTGCAGGAGGCTGACAAACCAAGCAGGTCACACTTTCCCCGTAACCAGACATGCTTTGAACACAAGAAGAAGGACACAACATTCCAAGAAACACAACCAGCCTTGGAACCCTATTTCTTTCTTTCTGCTGTCTTTTCCTTGCATGACTCTCCTGTCTCAGCTAACCACTTATGCTGAAAATGATGATATACCAGGTCAGGGAGAGGAAACATGACATAATACCTTTTCTTCCCAGTCCTTCCTTACCTCTGAACTGAAGGCAATGCATGGTGAAAGAATATGTAACGTAATGCAAAACACAACAAACAGTGAAATAAGATAATTTGTCCAGAGTCACACTGCTCTGGTAGAAACAAGCACAAAGGCATGTGCAAGCCATGAAATACCAATGAAGCTGTAGGTGTGTATTCCTATTTGCATTTAAAACTGGTGTTTAGAAAAATGAACAGCAAAATTTATGCTAACAATTTAAAACTTTACCTTGACTTAGAATGATATTTACCTCTGTTGTCTTATTAGTAATAAAATATTTAAAAATTTTTATTTTATATATAACAGGCTACTATACTCTTTTATCCTCTCACCCCTGCTCCTGTTACCCTGGGGGCTCTCCTCAGTGGGGTTATGATATTTACTGTGGGATCATGAAGGCCTCAGTCAGGCCCTGTGGGATAGCAATCGGGACCATGCCTTAGGGCATTCCTACCCACTTTGTGGCTCTTACAATCTTTCTGCCCCCTTTTCTGCAATGTTCCCTGAGCCATGGCAGGCCTGTTGGCAGTCTGACTTAGTGTTGAGATCTCTGTAGCCTCTGGATTTCTGCTTTGATAGGTTTTGATTGATCACCATATCTGTCACCATCATCCTGGAACTGGTTGTCAGGCCGGCAGTAAGAGCAGTATTCGCATCACCACATCTTCTGCAATTTCTCCCAGGCCCTGGCTGTTGTGGCAGAGGTGGCAGATCTTGTGGTGGGCAGTTGGTTATTTTCTTGTCTTATCTATGGATCTTGGTTCTTCTCCACTTTCTCTGCCGTCTGTAAAATAAACAAGATTCTCCAAACAAGAGTGCTAGTAGCTTGGGTTAAAGGGGGCATGCAAATTTATTTGAGAGAACATTTTGATGTGCAAGGCCACTCTACTTCTCCAGAGATCAGTGGGGTCTTCTTTCTGAAGTCTGAGTTTCCAGACCATGGGATTCTGACTTGGTTTCCAGTGTCAGATATAAGTTCTCTCCCACTGAAAGGGACTCATGTCCAATCCGAAAATAGATGGTTACCTGCAGAGGCTGTATGCCACTATGGCATAAGGAAAAAAGTTTTATCTGTTATTATTTTAGGGGATTTTCCATTGGTTTTTGAATAATGAGCTCTGAATCTTTGTTTTGTACTATGTCACTGGCCTTGGCTAGAGACTTAGACAAATTACTCAAGTTCATCTGCACACTGATATAAAAAAATGATCAAGGATGTTCATGTACATCAAAGGCTTTCCACTAGGACCAGCAAGGTTATGCTGTGTGTTTGTCCCTACTATGCTATTTGAGAAAGGGCCACATGGCTGACTCTGAAGTCAAAGTCTGGGTGAGAAGAGCTGGATGACAGAAGATGGGCAGTCTGTGAGAGGAGGGAGCTCCACATAGGAAGATAAGAGGCTGGGCTTTCTGAACAGCACGCTTGGCAGAGGGATTTTTTTTTAATAATGACAAGATCTAGGGTGTTGCCATGGAAGTGGATCATGGAATAGAGGCTAACATGGTTGAGACAACGGAAATTAGGAACCTGGGAGAGTCCATAATTAGGTGAGTCATCCACTGGAAGTCTAGAGTTAGGTGGATGATGGCAGAGATTGGGTTGGAAGGCTCATGAGCTAGCTGAAGGTCTGCAGGAAGCTGTGGGGGTGGTGGGACTGGCGAGCTGTATCTCAAGAGCCTCAAGAGAAGAGGAGCACTTGACAGAGCTTTTTGCTACAGCATAAAGCTGAACTCCAAAAGGCTGAAAACAGGAGTCACTAATATCTAATAGAAACAGATCAAAAGCATAAGTATACATTCATTCCTGAAAGCCAGTCGGGTGAAGCCAGGGGCAAACAGGAAGAACACCAAGACCTAATTGGAAGGTAATAGATCATAGCCACAAATGAGAGCTGAAGGTCATAGGAAAGAAAGCAACAGAACAGAGCTGGGGAATGCATGTGGCCAGCAACTTGTGAGAATTGGGGTAGGTGGCCAGACACATCCCTCAACTCCCCCTGGGTGGCATGAGAAGCTGTTGAAAGCCTATCTGACCTCTGCCTCCAGAAGGAACTCTCCTGCTGCAGGCCATCAGAGTCCATCCCTCATGCAGTGGTGTCACAGTTATTATTGATTGTCAACTTGACAGGATTTAGAATCACCTGGCAGGCAAATCTCTGGGCATGTCTGTGAGGAGTTTCTAGATTAAGTTACCTGAGGTGGGAAGATCCAGCTTAGTTGTGGATGGCACCAATCTAATGCTGGGATCCTCAAGTGAATAAAAAGGAGAAAATGAGCTGAGCACCTGCGTTCATCTCTCTCTGCTTTCGGACTGAGGTGCAACGGGACCACTGGCCTTTAGACTCTGGTCACCAATAACTTCACCACCATGATGGGCTATACACTCCAATTATGAGCCCCCATACACCCTTCCCCGTGAAGTTGCTTTGGTGAGGTACTTGATCATAGCAATGAGAAAGGTGGTAAGCATGTCATAAAATTATGTCCAGAACATTTTCCCCCTAAAACAAGTTGAAAGTGGTTCATGGGCTGGAGATGTAGCTGGGTGTTCCAGCCCTTGTCTGCAATACACAAAGCCTTGGATTTTATTCCTAGCAAATGGACAAACCAAAAGAACCCAAACTGGTTTATGATCCCCAATGTTGCCAATATCTTCATCCTCACTTTTAGTCAAAACTTAGTGAAGCCACCAAGGCCTCAGAAGGTAGAGGTGATGCATCCTGTAATATGGTCCCCAGTCTGAGGCCATCCCCTGGTCCTGCTCCGTGCCCAGGCGATATGGGAGAGCTGGCATCATTTGTGTAAGTTCAGCTAGGGAGACATTCCATGTAGGTTCCCAAGATCATGAGCTCCAAGTGCTCGGTGGCTCGGTCTTCCTGGAGAGTTTCAAGGTACCAAGATCTTCCCTCCTCCAAGGCAAGGCGTGCTCTACCTGCCTCTCTGAAGGACTGGTCCCTTCTTACTCCCGTGCCTCCTTCCATCTCCAGGGTCCAAGGCAGACCTTCTCCCCAGGTTACCCTTTCCCTTCCAGACCTCAACTGTACAGCCACACGTTCTCCCCTGCATGACAAATCCTATTTAATCGCTCCACTGTCCCTGAGTTTTAACAAAAATAATGGCACCTGGCAACTTCTCCTTTGTGCTCTGAAACAGTGGTAAATATTATTAACTGAGTGAGGAAACTTAGACCTCAAGGACATAAAAGCCTGGGAAGGTTGGGGAGGAGGGAAGGAAATGCCTTCCGTGCCTTTGTGCGGAGCCTGCTGAAGTGAACAGCAAGGCATAGGTAATTTCTGAGTCAGTTATTCCGCTCCATTAAAGGTTCGATAAATTGCCCTACTATATGCAAATTCTCTGAGATGGAGAGGAGCCTTGAGTGGGTGCTTGAGTCACCCCGTGAGGGGAGCATCATGCACCCATGGAACTGCATGGGTGTCCCAGCGGCCTGTCACTATGGCTGGGACAAGGCTGCGGAGTCAAAGACAGGAACTGACCAGGCTGTAGGCATCAGGACCCCAAGGAGCTGCATTCATGCTGTGCCCAGTGACCTTCCTGCAGCTTCCCCAGAAAATGACAGGCGCAGTGGCTCCAGAGTTCAGGTGTACAAAGGGGTATGAGAGAGCCTCTGCCTGATTGGGGGGGGGGAGAGAAATGATGCATTTCTGAGCCAATACAATCAGCAAAGTGCACAAACCTCAGGATTGCTTACTAGCCTGGGGAAAGGAGGTTGGGAGGAATGGGGAATTAGAGGACATAGGGCCAGGAGACTGGCAGCCAGCCTCTCATTTCAGGATAGGACATGGAAGAGTTAAAGTTCTCTTTTGTTGGTAGGGAAAACAGCTTTTGTGGGTCTCTAACTCCCAGGGAACTCTCATCTACTGCCTCAGCTTTTAACTCAGGGCTAGGTCAGAGAAGGCCTCAGCATAACAGCACCTGCCATCAGATCCCCTAAATATACGCCCCTCCTTTAAGATGTCTCTTTGGGTTTAGTCCTTTCCAATAGTCGTAGCAGGTGTGTGCCTTCTGTTTTCTGTAGCCATGTCTATTTGGGGGGGGGATGGTTACAGGCAAGGGGCATAGGTAATCAATATTGGTTTCAAATGTGAAATTTACAAGAAGGACCCCAGGGAGGGGAGAGAAGTTGAGGCACATGTCCTGACACTCAGGGAAGATAGAGCCTTCATGGAGCACTGCCAGCCAAGGCCTGGGAAGCCACCCAGAGAGAAAGCCGCTACTCTGGCTACCCCAGTACCCATAGAGGCCTGGAGAGCTGTGGTTGCCCCCCTGCAGGCCCTACTTCCACTGCTGAAGGGCTTGGCTTCACCAGGAACTGGGGAAGCTCACGAGGGGCCAGAAGGTGGGCTGGTTGGGCCAAGAGCATTTCCTTTGGAGAAAGGACTAGAATGGGAATCCCATCCCTTCTCAAAGAATGAAGTCAGACTGGCATTGGCATGGGCCTGACATCCAAAACCAGCCCTTGCAGACATTGGATGCATTTGGCATCAGTCGGGAGGCAGAACTTGCTGACATAGAACCTCAGGGTGGCTTGGATCCAGGCCTGGGTACAGTGCTCAAGGGAAGGACCCAGAAAGCTAGCAAGATCTATGTAAGATTATGGATGTTTGGCCAAGTGGCCAAGGTTCAGGATCATTCTCCAGTTTCAGACTCCAGTGAGTAAATGAAGCAGATGTCCATTGTACAACCTGGGTCCTCATGAGTGGGGCCAAGGGACCCAGAAGAGCACAGGACAGCAGCCCAGATCCCTTAGACTGCACTTCTTGGAATAGCTGGTCCTTTCCCAGGCCCTGTGATGGGCTCAGCTTCCAGCCAGAGTCCAGGAGAGGGCGAGCCTGTAAACTGAAGGACCTCAGGAATAGGACTGAATGGAACCCAAAACTGAAGGGACTGAGAGTTAGAAAGGAGATACTCTCAGGCGGTTCTCTCCATGAGGGAACAACAGGGGACGAGTTGCCTCTGCAGGTGGAAAAAAAGAGAAAGAAGCAGCAGTCCAGAGCTCTGCCATAGTGGGTCCCTCCTAGCTTCAGAATTCTCAGATTACTTAGCATTGGCATACTTCAGTTTCCCTGCCTTAGTTAAGTCATATTTCATGGATACAAATCTTATGTGCAATTCAGGACATAAGAATACTTTGAAAGTTTCTTTAAATCAATTTGAATTCAATTTGGAGTTTTCATACTTCTGAACCAGTTGAAAGTGTAAGCTTTATCCTCGGGTTGTATAAATGTCCTGAGGTCTTATGTAATGGCAAGGCATTTAGTAGTCTTTATTCATTCAGTGGATACCTTCTCTTATATCCATCTGACCCAGCACTGCTGGAGACATAAAATATATGCACAAAAGTGTTAGAGCTTCTGTTGACAAGGAGTTTGTATTCTGTAAGGGAGAGCAACGAGTGGGTGGTGTGTTTATATGGGTGGGCAGTAGATGTGTAAACGAATGAGTCAACCAGTAGGCAGAGGAGGAATGTCTGAGGATGAAGTAAGTACCAAAAGTTTGCAGAACTCAGTAAAGGCCATACCTGTTTGGAGCTCAGTTCTGAGCTATGGGAGAGACAGACGATGAATCAGACAGCAGAGCCCCAAATGCCAGCTTAAGGGCTAATCAAAGCTGGGCTGGAGGACGTGACTCAGGAGCCCAGTGACAATTCTTTCTGGGTGCTAAACCCTGGAATTAGGAAGATTTGCATAGCCATTCTCAGGAAGTGATGATCAGACATTGGCTGCCCCCGCAGGGGCAGAACTGTTGCTGTTAAACCTCCTTCTCGGCCCACGGCAGACCAGCCCCCACTCACTCAGCCTCAAGCATCCTGAAGAGAGTGGAAGGGCCCTGGCATCTTCTGCCAGAGATACAAGGGAAAGCTGTCGAATGGAGGGTGCTTCCCTAAGGGAGCTTCAGGTATGCCTTGTCCTCCAGTGATGAACATCAGGTGAGTGGGCTGTGGGCACTAGGTAAGTTCATCGCCCTATAGGTGACACTTGATCAGAAGATAGCATCTTCAATAAATGGTGCTGGAAAAATTGGATAAACATGTGTAAAAAATGAAATTAGACCCACTCCTCTCACCATGCACTAAAATCACCTCCAAATGGATCAGAGACCTCAACATAAAAGAACAGAGAGTCAAACGCCGCATATTCTCCCTCATATGTGGTTCCTAACCAGGGTAACCTTCAACTCTACGCAAACCAGTCAGGAGAAGTGAGAGTTTACAAAAGAGGGGTAAGGAATGGGGGGGGGAGGCGGTATAGGGGATGACTTAAACATGAACCTAAGCAAAAACTGGTTCAAAATCATAAAATCCTCATGTACATAATGTAACCTATTGAGCAAGTAAGTAGTGGGCATCATCTGGCAAGAGGGGCAGTGAATAGAAGGGGAGAGTCTAAGCCCATAAAAAATTGATCAGTCTGGCAACTCCTGGTCCCAGTCACCGGCTCCTTCCCTCACTGAGCTGTTGACCAAAGTGACTTATGAGGTCCCAAAAACAAGACAGGATTCTGTCAAAGCTCTCTAATACCCACCAGGTCTGAGATAGGATCCTGTTGCTGAAGAAACCACAGAAAGCCATCTACCAGCATTGAGGGACCCTGTGAGGTCCAGAATGGTAACCAGCCCCCAGATGGCAGTTAAAACAGTGCTGGAAGGCATTTCATAAGCTGCCAGGAGAAGCTGGTCAATGACAGTTGGAGTAAACAGAGACCACTGATAGGAAGTGCACTCTGCCACCAGGAGTAGGCTGAACACACTTCCTACTGGGAAAGAACAACAAACCAAGAAATGAACACTTGTGCAATGGAGGAGCCAAAGCCTGGGGGAGGCAATCAACAGCTTTTAATTCAGCCAAGTAATCCACTCAGTGACAGGGAGCACTTAACTGGAACTGGGGACTCAGGGCAAAATGCACCGGGAACCAAAATCTTATGACCCCAAAGAGAAATGCACTTTATAAGCGAATTACAAAGAGGCTACTAACAACAGGATCTAGCTAATTCAGAAATGTGTATCTCAATTAACCTATACTGATCTCACTCTCCGATGGAGAGTCTGTTTGTATTTTTCAGAAGGCAGCGAGAGAGCTGTGGTCTTTCCAACCCTACCAATGAGCTGCAGGCCGATAGCTAATATCTTGGTAGGAGGAGGTGAGCCAACCCAGACCTACCATGGAGGATCCACCTGGAACCCTGCAGAGAGTGGTGGGATAAGCAAAAGACCTATAACCACAGCCAATCAGTCAACCCAGGATAAGCCAGCAAGACAGATACCAATGATCTTCAATGCAACCTAAAGCAGAAGTACAGAGGCCCCTAAGACCTCAACAATAAAGCAACCTTAATAGTCACCCACCATGACTCAGGGAACTGAGCAGAAGAGGGGGTGGAAAGATTGTAAGAGCCGTGGTGGAAGAGAATATCCAGAGACATGGTCCCCTCAGTAACAACATACAAAGGAGGGGGGGGGGTAGAACTGGGTTGACTCCTAGGCTACCACATGGACTGATCCAGACTGCCCATGGAGGAGGATATCCAGCTGATTGGGGACAGGGAAGAAGGAAATTGGGGAACTGGGGACTCCAACACATTATTTACTCATTCAATATATCTAATTTATGGATAATAAAGAAAAATAAATAAAAATAAATAAGGGAGGGAAGGGTTGCCCCTGCTGTATCTTCCTCAACCACTATGTGACGATGAGCATGTGGGGCCTGTGACAGTGCTGGGGGAGGTATAAGTATTGTTTATGTTTGCCTGGGTAAGTTTTAACCCTGAAGCTCCTGTCTAGCTGTTTGAGGCTGTGAACAGAAGCAGAACCTGGGGATGAGCAGCCTGGGAAGCAGAAAAGGTAGCAGAGACTCAAGAATTGAAAGAGGGCTGGAGAGATGGCTTATAGGTTAAGGGACTTGCCTGCAGAGCCTAGTGACCCAGGTTCAACTCCCCATTACCCACATAAAGCCAGATGCACAAAGCGGCACATGCATCTGGAGTTTGTCTGCCGTGACTAGAGGCCCTGACACGTCCATTCTCTTTCTCTCTCTCTCTCTCTCTCTCTCTCTCTCTCTCTCTCTCTCTCTCTCTCTCCCCTTGCAAATAAATAAATAATATTTTTAAAAAGGAATTGAAAGAAGCTCCAGAGATACTGGATCTAACCTCCTCACTTTTTAAGAAGCCCAGTCCAGCGAGGCAAGGTAGCCTGGGCAGGCAGGGGAAAGAGTGGGTTACCAGGCTTCAGATTCCTAGTCAATGTCTTTCCATGGCATTCTATTTAGGTTGATGCCATTGTCTTCCTGAGAATGATTTCATCCTTTTAGAGATCAGCGATGAATAAATAAACATCTGCTAAGCTTAAAGATTTTCTACTTGTCCTGGTGCCCACCTCCTCTGTCTCTCTCCCTCCCTCCCTCTCTCCCTGGATGAAGCATGTATCTAATTTACTAGGCAAGTCTGTACCTCTGAGCTATACCTGCAACTCCTCACTCACCCTTTTTCTTTTCCCTTCTTCCTCTGTTAATCTAAAGGTTCAATTTAGTCACGTGATCTTGAGTCTATCGGATAGTTTCCCCTTCTACAACCAAGGTCAATCATAATTGCCCTTTCCATGTCCCTGGCTGGTTGTGAGAATTCAATGAGAGAAAAATGCAGAACCAACCCTCTGAAAACTGCAAGGATTTACTTCTTCCAGTGTCAGGAGAAGTGGTTTATCTTTTTCTGATGGAAAGGACGAGCTCTCCAGGCTCAGGGAGCAGTCTCTACTTACCACATTCTCTTTTGCATGGATCTGCCTGGACCCTCCTTCTACCATCACATCCCCAAACCCCCTCCCTGGAGCTTATGCTCCTGCCCACCATTTCTTTATCCTCTCTTCTGCCCTCAGACTCAGGGACACTCCCCACACAGCAGCTTCTAGTCAGCCAAGTGCCGGCTTTTAGGCTCTAATTATCTCGATGGGTTTGCCTGGGGCATGGAGGCCCAAGCATGGATGAGAGGTCACCCCACAAACCTGCAGGTCTCCTGGGAGCAGGCGGTCCCTCTGGTCTCTCAGTACTGTGGCTGGCTCCACCTTATGCAGAATTTCAAATCTGTGCAGGCCAGTGGGAGAAAATACTTGAGGGCTTCTCAAATGACTCTAATTTGGGTTAGAGGGTGCTTTATTCTGGGCGCTCTTGAAGCACTGTAGGATATTTACCATGAGGCCTGGCCACTAGAGACTCATAGCATTCCCCACATTTGTGGTAACCCAAAATTTCTAGAGACATTGCCAAATATCCCCTAGAGCTGGGGGAAATGCCCCTGTAATAAACTAGAAGCACACACCCATCTCAGATGTCATCATTTCCATGTTAGTCTATGGCTCTGTCTTCACACCTTCGCTCTTCATGTACATGGTATGTGAACATATGCACACATTTGAAAATGAATGGAAGAGCTTTTTCTGATTAAATAAAGATTTGTTCCAATGTAAATCATAGCCTACTGAACAACTTGAACATAATGCAAAGTTTATGTTTGCTTAGGCACAATTCTGATCCCCAGGACACCAGGTGAACACAGAAAATGAAACCCACCTGAACTGACCCCCCTGGGAACACAGACACACACACACACACATCACACACAAACACACATATATCACTGTTGCAGTCATTTTCATGTTGTTGGCAGAAAGCACCTGACTAAAAGCATCTTGTGGGAGGAAAGGGTTTATTTTGGCTTATAGACTAGAGTGGAAGCTCCATCATGGTAGGGAAAACAATGGCATGAGCAGAGGGTGGACATCACCTCCTGACCAACATTAGAGGGACAACAGCAGGAGAGTGTGCTAAACACTGGTAAGGGGAAGCTGGCTATAACCCCCCTAAGCCCAGCCCCAACAACACACCTCCAACAAGGTTCCAGTTCCCAAACTGCCATCAGCAGGGGACTGAGGGTTCAGAGCACATAATTTTATGGGGGACACCTGAGTCAAGTCACTGCAATCACCATCACGCTTCCATATATCACAACTTACATCCTGCACACTCATACACATATCCCACACATATATATATATCCACAGAGATACATTACATATGCATATCACACACATTAACATTACACAAATATGCATCTACTTCATACATAGTTCATATAACATATATACACCTCACACATACATACCTCATAGACATGCATCATATACATCACACACATGTAGCTCACACATACATACATCATACACATACATATACCACACACATCACACAGAGATACATCTCACACACATACATCACACAAATGCATATATAACACACATACATCACACACTTATATCATATACATCACACTTATATCTTGCACACACATGTATGCATCACACATATCATACACATGTGAATACTTCACACACACATCTCACATACACATCATGTGCATGCATATAGCACATATACATACATTCCAGACACATGCACCACACACATGTACCACATGCACGTCACACACAACACACGCATACATCACATACATGTTTATATCACATTGATCTCACATATAGGTCACACATAAATCACATATCTTACACATAGCTGTCACACACAGATCACACATGTATCCATATCGCGAGCATATACCATACATACATATATCACCCACACATCTTCGGAAAGACAGAACACACGGCCAGTGCACTAGCCTCTGGGGCATCATCCATAGACTACATCCTCTTCACAGTCAAGTTTTCTCTCCTTTCTCCCTTCCTTCCCAGAGATGAGGACAGAGTGGATCAGAACTGGTATGGATGCAGAGAGACGAGGCTGCATCGAGTCGAATTCCAGGACCAAGAGGGATTGTGAATTATTAGGAAACTAGGTAGTAAAAATGGTTGACTTGGTCCCCTGTCACAAGGACTGATCCAGACGACCCATGGAGGAGGTTATCCAGTTGAGGGGGGAGGGGAGGGCAGTGGGGAATTGGGGATAACAACTCATTGTTTGCCCACTAAATATTGTAACTCATTATGGACAATAAAAAAATTAAAATTAAAAAAATGGTTGACTTGAGCTGCCAGGGCAATAAAACTCAAAATTATATTGAAATTCCACCTCATCACAACCAGAATGGCTATCATGGAGAAAACAACAACAAATGTTAGTGAGGGTGTGGAGGGGGCTGCCATTATGACTCTTGTCAGAAATGTAGATTAGCATAGCCACTATGGAAATCATCTTGGAGATTCCTCAAAAACTAAAGATAAATAGAACGACCATGCGACCTAGTTCTCCCATACCTGGGTATATACTTTGAAGAAATTGAAGTTAATATGCCAAAGAGATACCTGCACATCCATGTTTATTACTGCACTATTCAAAACCTCCAAGATATGGAAGAAGCCTAGGGGCCCATCAACAGATGAATAAAGAAAATGTGGTGCATCACACAGTGGAGCTTTATTTTGCTATAAAGAAGAACTAAACTATGTTGTTTGAAAGAAAAAAAAAAGGATGGAACTAACCATCATCATGTTAAGCAAAATAAAGTCAGGCTTTGAAAGACAAATATCACATTTTTTTTTCTCATAGGGGGAGTCAAGATGTAGAAAGCAAAAACAGATATGAAAACAGAGGAGACTGTTTCGGAAGAGGAAGGGGATCATTGAGAGGGAAGACCAGGACGGGAGAGGACAGTGGGTGGTGAATATGGAAAAGGAACATTATATACACGTCTGAAACTGTTATAATGAAGCCCATTATTTTGTGTAATACTTTAACAACTTAGAAAATTGGATGACTTAAACAAATGGACAGAAATAATGATCAGAAGAGAATCCTCAAGCGAGAGGATTCTTGAATAGTTAGGGAGTCATGGAGTTGTCTGTTTGCCTGGAGTGAGAGCCCCACTTCTCAACGAACACCAAAGATGAGAGTGAGAAACAGAATGGGCTGGAGATAGAGTATTTGCATTCGAAGTCCCACAGTTTTTCCAGGCCTTCTGACTCCATGACTTCATGAGAGCTTCTGGAAGTGACTTCGATTTAGAATGGATGCCATTGGAGGAACTACCCAAGGGGGATATCCATAGGAAGAGGGCGAAGTGGTAGGAAGGCTTGTGGAGGTAAGATCTCATGGCTGAGACCTAGCCCTACAATAACCAGGACCTAAACTTACATTCCAAGGTAAAGAGTAGAAAGAATGGGCACAAGGGATGTTAAGAAAGGGAGCCTGGAGGGTTGGGGGGCTGACACATTTTGGAGGTAAGAGTGGAGGAGATGAAACAGCTACGGGACAAAGGGACGTCAGTGCAATGAACGTGAATAGCTAAAGTGTTGCCTGATGGGAGAGCATGAAGAGTCTGGTTTTATGCTTTGTTATTTTTGGTGTTCTGAAGGCTGTAAATTTACCTTTGTATCTATACATCTCCTTGAAAGAATAAACATCCCCGTGTGGGGGCTCTAGGTGACAGGTTCATGTGACATTGTTCTAGAGACCAAGTTGGGGTACAAGTGCAGAAAATGGGAGATGTTATTTCAGATTCTATCAAGATAATGTCGTGTGCAGCTCATATTGTATTCAAAAGCAGCAATCCCAGGATCTAGGCACATTGAATGCTGTGAATAGCAGAAGGGCATTGGAGTAGAAACATCTAGAAGGCAATAGGAGACAGCCAATTAGAGCCAATGGAAGAACTCAGGGTTTGGGTGTCAGTTATAGTAGACATGTACTTCAAGAAGGTGACGTGGGCCTATGGGGAGTGGCTCAGTGGGAGAGCACTTACCTGGCATGAGGCAGGGTCTGGGTGCAAATTTAGTACTGAAAAAATAAACAAACCTAGGCCCACATCTGAGCCTTGGGTCTCAGGCAAACCCAGTTAGGGAGAGAGAGAGGCAGCAGAGCTAGGCATGGATGCACAAGAGGGAGGGGAGACTGCCCTCGGATGCTGGAGAAGGTCAGTGAGAGGAGCTCTGAAGACAGGTCTGACCTTGGAGTGATGGAACAGCGTGTTGGGGCGGACCTGAGATTCTGGTTACCACTTACACTGGGAGTAAGTAACAGAGTGTAATTCTAATGGAATGGTGAGGGTACAGTCTGTGTCACAGGATGCCACCAAATCAGTGGACAGTAAAGAGATGGAAGCAGGGGGAGAAATTGACAATTTTGTTCTGTGAAGGTAAGGTGAATTTGGAGGTATGTGGTTAAAATAAGTGGCTGAGAATGAAAGCGCTGGAAGCATGAAGCAGAGGCATTTCAATGATGCCTCAGAGACTCCTAGCAAGTGAGTGAGACCTGGCAGCCTGGAAATGAACATGGGTGTGTCTTGGCTTCACGACAGACTGGTTGGCAAGTTGGAGAGATGCCTCAGTGATTAAAGACACTTGCTTGTAAAACCTGATGGCCTGGGTTTGATTCCCTAGTACTCACATAAAGCCAGATGCACAAAGTGGCATATGCATCTGGTGTTTGTTTGCAGTGGCAAGAGGCCCTCGGGCACCTATTCTAAATCTCCCTCTCTATCCCCCTCCCTCTCTCTCCGCTTGCAAATAAATAAAATAATTTTAAAAATGCATGTGATTCAACTTTCTAAGGATGCTGTAGGGCTAATGTGAAAATGCATACAAATGACCCACGGAGAGGCCAGCTCTGTAAGAGGGAGGGCACAGGAGAAGTTGCAAACAAGGTGTTCAGCCGTGGGGAGGGCAGGGCAGGGCATCCAAGTTAGTTTTCCATCGCTAAAGCCTTTGCCAGGTTCCTGCAGTCTCTTCTTTTCTTCACGTTTGATAACTACTTTCAATCAGTTGTATATCACACGGTGCCCAAAAGGTCTCTCTCTCTCTTTCTCTCTCTCTCTCTTTCTCTGTCTCTCTCTTCACCCCAAGTCTCCCATACACATATGCATACACATTCCTCCTGTGTGTAGTGAGAGTGGGGTAGAGCAAAGGGTGCAGATAAGTAAGGCATCGATTCTGTCCTCAAAGTCTCCATGGTCCAAGCTAGTGGGAAAACTACTATGTAGACAGGTAATTAAATAAAGTGTGACTAGCACTGCAGACGATAAACAGAACATCACATTGGCCTACAAGGGAGAGAGGTGACCTCTGGTAGACATGGCCAAAGCTGCCTGCAAGGCATGCTGGTCCTAGCTGTGAAGAATAAACAGGCACTTCGGAGATAGGAAGCAGGATGAGGGTGAAAGCGGAATCATAGGATCAGATAGAAAGTCTGTGTAACCTTTGACAAAATTTTTCCAAAATGTCTACATTGTTTTACACTCCCACCAGCAATGCCCAAAAGTTCCAATTTTTGCACATCCTCGAAAAGTTTTGTTCTTATCTATCATTTTTTTTTAAATTTAGGAGGCTACCAGGGGAGTGGATTGACAAGTGAGCAAGGTGATGGACAACACGGAGTTCTGGGCTGTGGCAGTGGCCCAGCGTAGAGAAGAGATGGCTGCTAACCTTGCCGATGTCATTACTGACTGTGCGAACTGCTCAATTTCCACGTGGGAGATGAGCACACGACGGTGACAAAATCTCTTCTCCCCTTGTACGTGTGGCGGCAGGTGCCTCTGAGGACCATGTGAGATCAGAAGAAGAGATTCCAGTCCAAGCAGAAACAGATTTTGGGTGATTAAGGTAAATTCCCCAGGCTTGAAGGGTAGCTGCAAGGGCTCCCTAGGTCTGCTCTGTGACAGGTCAGGAGAGCTGCTGCCCCTCAGGATGACACCCACAGCCAACTGCTTTGCACACACTGGAAGCAGGAGGTCCCACAAATAAAATTCTCAGGGTCGGCTCACTCCACACAGGACCCAGGTTCAAATCTACACAGCTCAGCTATGGAGGCTCTCGCTGAGGTGAATATTTGAAGAACCACTTTGCATGTTCTCTGAGCCTTTGGGTGTCTTCTCTGGGCAGTGTTGCTGATGGAATGCTGTCCTCCCAGGGGGACAGGGCTGGGGACAGACTCTTTACTCTCATAAGAGACTAGTATTCAGGTGGGTATTCCTTCCAGCAAGGGGAACAGAAGGACTCCCCAACCTGTGCTGAGGGTGTGTCATGGCCCCTGGGTGTGGGGGACAAGCTGAAGGAAAGCCCTACCTTTCAGACCTTTCTGATCAGGTAGAACATCCATAAAGGAGCATGCAAAGAAGTGGGAAGGAGGAGGCTGTGTATGTGAGGATTCACTTTGGTAAGACTGTGACCACCTGCCCTTGGATTGGTTAGAATTTGTGAGCAAAAACAGGTCTTCTGGGGCTGGAGAGATGGCTCAGCAGTTAAAGTTCTTGGTTGCAAAACCTAATGACTTGGGTTTGATTCCCCAGTACCCATGTAAAGCCAGATGCACAAAGTGGCACATACATCTGGAGTTCCTTTGCAGGGGCTCAATGCCCTGTCCTGCCCATTCTCTCTCTCTCTCTCTTTCTCTCTCTCTCTTTCTCTCTCTGCAAATAAAATTAAAAACAAAAACAAAGCCAAACAAACAAACAAAACCAGGTCTCCAGTCATCACCCAAGGCCAGCTGGGCTAGAGGGCACACTTTCAGTCAACAAAAGGGAAGGGCGAGAGCATGCACGTGTGCACAGGTGTGTGGAAGTGGGCAGCTCCCTCCGACATGAAAACCCTCCTCTTTTTCAATCTCCCACCCCTCAGCTCCCACTGAAATATCTAGGCAGTTAAAGGACAAAGGAGGAAGAAATGGTGGCCCAGCAAAATCCCAAGTTTATAAAAATAAAGGCCTCACCAGCACCATGGAGAGTGCAAGACGAAGCCTTGCCTTGGGCAGCGCCAGTGCACGGGAGCCAGCTCCTCTCCCAACCACTGGGCACCTGGGCCTTGTGACATCACGGGTCAAATCAGCATCCAGCACATCCAGCCTTCACCTGCCTAGAATCCAACCTGCGGGCTCTGTGCTCGCTCAGGAAGAAAGCCTTTGATAAGCTTGTCATGGATGCAAGGGAGAAGCAGGTGGGTGCCTCTGCATCCGGCATTTAGGGTGCACACCAATGGGAGAGCTAGGAAGGACTCTGGGTGCCAGGTCTGCAGAAGGCGAGCCAGACCCTGGAGGCAGGGCTTCCCTTGGTGAGTGCAGCCCTGCACCCTGGCATGGTAGGAACAAAAGGCTTTTGGAGGGAAGCCCAGGTCCCCTCTGACGCATTCAGGACTCTAGGAGGTCCTGCCTGTCTTATCTCAAGCCTCCTTGGCAGATAGGCTTTTCTTTTAGGCCTGGTGATTGTAAACGCTGGAAATCACATTGCCAAACCAAAATATCCATGAAGACAGCGATTTAAAAATTCTTTCTCTGTTCTCTGGTCTGCTCTGATGTCTCTTGAGTGCCTGGGACACAGCAGGCATTTAACTAATATGAATGTATGGACGGATTGGGTCCTCCTCTGTTAGACATCCTCTGTTACAGAAAGCAAAATGACCTCTTCTTGGCTCCTGTAGATTAGGGAGGACTCTGAGTTCTGGGCTGCTATCGCTGGGGTGGGTGGAGAGGATGACAAACCTGGGAGACAGATGGTGGAGGAGCAATTAGCTTGTATGAAAAAATACAGATGCTCATATACATAGCTCCTACCCTAAATCCCACTACTGTTACCAAGGGGGGAAATGGACTCTCCTCACTTACTTTCTTCTCTGATCAAATTCCTAAGCATAATTTTTTTTTCAAGGTAGGGTCTCCACTCTACCCCAGGCTGATGTGGAATTCTAGTTCAAGGCTGGCCTCGAATTCACAGCAATCCTTGAACCTCTGCCTCCAAAGGCTAGGATTAAAGGCATGTGTCACCATGCCCAGCCTAAATATAATTTTTTTCAAAGTAGGGTCTCACTGTAGCTCTACTGATCTGATATTTACTATGTAGACTCAGGGTGGCCTCAAACTCACAGCAATCTTTCTACCTCTGCCTCCTAAGTGCTGCTAAGCATAATTTTTATAGAAATGCTTTTTGCTTCTTTCTTCTGCAAGGCTACCCATAATGTGTGTGTGTGTACTAACACACTGCATATTTATATATCTAGATATATATCACTGTATTTGCATGATTACTAGATGACCCTGGTTTTAGTCTCTAATACACCAGCTTTCTCATTTTGCCAAATGGGGTTCATACAATGGATCAATAAGGAAGCCCACACATATGAAGTCACAAGCACATCAGAGCTGCTTGTGTGTGTTAAGGCCACTACCACCAGAGCAACAGCTACAACCAAAGCCCATCATTGCTCCTAGACATGCATGCGAGTCGAGAAAATCAGGCTCCAAGCTGGAAGGGAAAGTTTTTTTTTTTTTTTTAGAGGTAAGGTCTTTCTCTAGTCCAGGCTGACCTGGAATTCACTATGTAGTCTCAGTGTGACCTCAAACTCACAGTGATCCTCCTACCTCTGCCTCCCCAGGACTGGGACTAAAGGCATGTGCCACCATTCCCGGCCCACAAGTGCCCTTTTGATTGCAGAGAGTCACTGCTGCTGATCCTTTGTAAGGCACAAATGGGAAGGAATCACCCTCAGGGTTCCCCAGTAGTGATACCTGTAGTCCAGGTCGCTTTCTGCACTCTCAGTGAGACTCCTCACTTCCTCTTGCACCATGCTTCCCTCACACCTTGAGTGCTTCTTCAGCTCCTGCGGCCGGTCCCCTGCAGTGAGGGCCACGCAGCATCCCTCCACACTTTCTGCACATAGTATGGTGAGCTGCTTAATTTCATTTGTCAACTTGATGACATTTCAAATCACTATGGAAACCAATCTCTGGATATGTCTGTGAGGGATGTTCTAGATTATATTAATTGAGGTGGGGAAAGCTACCCTAAATGTGGGCAGTGCCATTATGTGGGGTGAGGTCCTGGAGTGTATAAAAAGAAGACAGCAGGCTGAGCACTAGCATTCACCCCTCTCTGCTTCCTGATTGTGAATACAATATTATTAGTTGCTTCATAACTTCCCCCCATGATGGACTGTAACCTTGAACTGCAAGCCAATATAAGCCCTTTTGTCCTTGCTTTTTTCAGGTATTTGTAGCAGCAACCAGAACTAGCTAATACAAATGGACATATAATTCAGTTAAACATTGGCTCCCATGATGCAGTAGGTTTGGGGCGTGAAAGTGAGCTAGGAGCCTGGGAGGAGGAAGTAGAAGGAGAGGCAGGCTGTGTGGGGCAGTGAATTGGTGAGCAAGAGGTAAGGTTGGTGGCTTGGGACTCCATTCCTGCTCAGCCCCTCTGTGTACCACTCAGGTATATCCTCACTGTGTTGGCTTCCTAGTCTAGGAAATGAGTGATACTCTACTCAACAAATATTTATTGACTGTCTCTGTGTGCCAGGGTCTGTTCACAATAGCATCCATATCATGGGTTGGTGCAAGGAACAGATGAGATAGTGAATGATCATTCTTACCTATAGAGTGTGGAACACGTGTTGGTAATTGTGATTATTACATATGGATTAGAGACTGTGATGGTTTTGTTGTCAACCTGACCTTTAGTAATCTTGGGTGGGTCTTTGAGGTTGTTTACTGGAAGGCAGCCCTCTTGGTAGGGGGCAGGTTGTAAGGAAGCTCAGGGGAGCTAGAAATAGACATCCCTTCCTGAGGGCAGTGCAGGAAGGAAATTCTAGAGACTCAGGAAGCCAGCAAGTCTGGGAAAGGGTAGCAAGACCCCAAACCTAAGGCTACATAAAGGAGAAAGAAATCTCTCTTCCCCTGCCTGTTTGCTGTTCTCTCTGTGTGTAACTATAACAATGATGGTGAATAATAAGTATGCTGTGTTGAATTCTCACTGTTCTCCAAATTCAAAACCTCCTGGGCTCCAATGGCCATGAGTGTGTTTCTGCTCAGAGTATGGCTAAAGATGATGCTAAGCCTCTACTATTACCTGACCTCATTGTGTTGTTAGTTTGGAGGTGTAGTGGTTTATTCTTCATCATTTTCTATAGGACCCAGGTTCTTCGTAGAGAAGAGCTATTAAGATCCCTCCCCCATTATAAACAGAGATATTGGGTGTCATGGTTTGATCCGGGTGTCCCCCACAAATTACTGTGTTCTGAATGCTTGATCCCCAGCTGATGGCAGTTTGGATATTAGAACCTCATGGGAGCTGTGTTGTTGGGGGCGGGGTTATGGGCGTTATAAACCAGTTTCCCCTTGTCAGTGTTTGGCACACCTTCCTGCTGCTGTTTGCAGTGCTGTGGCAGAGGTGATGTCCACCCCTCTGCTCATGCCATCGTTTTCCCTGCCATGATGGAGTCTCCCCTCAAGTCTGTAAGCCTAATAAACCCATTCCTCCACAAGCTGCTTTTGCTCGGGTTCTTTCTGCGCAGCAACAGAGAAAGTTGACTGCAACATTGGGGAAGCAAAGGAAAGGATTCAATTCTGGTCTATCACTTAAGAGAAAAGCCCGAGTTGATTTCAGCTATCTCTGAAAGAAAATGGGGCAACAACATACAGAGAGTTGTAGGAGAGGTGCTGCCGGAGTAGCTCAGTTGGGAGAGCGTTAGACTGAAGAGTTGTATGAAGATTACATAGGTGCACACCTTATGTTGTAGTCAACCACACACTGTCCCCACTCATTTCTCTCTCACTTGCTCTTTAGTTGCTTCATAACTAACCAAACAGTTTGTTGGAAGAAAGGATTTACTGAAGCTACAGATCCAGGGGAAGTTCCATAAAGGCAAAAGTGGCTGCCCCCCTTTCATAGGTCCAAGAAGAGAGAGGGAGAGAAGGGGGGAAAGAGAGAGAAAGAGAGAGAAAGAGAGAGAAAAAGAGAAAGACAAAGAGAAAGAGAAAGAGAGATAGGTTATCACCAATACCCCCCCCCAACAAAACAGCACATAGGTAGGGGAAGAGCACTTTCTTTCCCCTTTATACAGTCTGAGGGTGGGGCCTTACAACCCTTCTTCCCCAGACTTGTTGACTTCCTGAGTCTCTGGAATTTCCTTCCTGCACTGCCCTCCCATTAAGGGATGTCTGTTTCTAGCTAACATGACTTCCTGAATCCTCTGTGGAGATAGAGAGAGAATGGGAGACAGAGTGAGAGAGAAATGAGTGGGGACAAGCACCACAAAGCTGGTTCCTACTCTGATGTGTCCTTTGGGAGGAGCCTAGCACAGCAGCCCTGCATGATTCACTTCACACCATAAGTAAGACACAAACAAAGCAGAGCTTGTCAGCCTCTGAGACCATATGGAGCCCAGGCATGATTGTATTACCTCTGCTATTCTGCAGTCAAGCTAAACAGAAAAGCCATAATAAACTATTCTGTGGAGTCCCTGAGCCCCATACACAGAGCACAAACAGATAAACAAGAGGTGGCAGTGTTTTTTTATTTGTTTTTTGTTTTTGTTTTTGTTTTTTTGGAAGAAGTACCAGAGGAAAACAAGGCAAGGGAATGAGAAAAAAATTGAAACGGGAGAAGAGTGGGGAGGAGAAGGGAGAGCTGTGGCGCTGAACTCCTTCAGTGATATTGCCTCCGTGGGGCTCTGCTTCCATGAAGCTTAGATCCCTTGGGTGTTCCTGGTTTCAGCTGGTAGATGGGGAATCTGGGTGCAGGTTGAGAACAAGTCTGTGCTTGTAAAGAGTAGGGAACAAGGGACAGGAAAAGACTCAAAATAATGCTCTGAAATACCTGGTTTAGTTTCAAATACCTGTCATCCTTCCCTTCCCCTTCCACCCTCATGCCACCAGTTCAAACAGGTTGATAAAATCATCTTTTGTGGCACTGGCTAGATTCTTTCCTCTTCATCAGAGTTGGGGCCAAGTACTGAGAGAGAGAAAGAAGGAAGGGAGGAAACGAGAGATGCGGAGAAACAGAAGACAGAGGAGAGACAAGGAAGAGAGAGGAGTGGAGGAGAAAAGAGGAGAACAGAAGGGAAGAGAAGGGAAGGCAAGGGAAGAGAAGGGGAAGGAAGTAGTTCAGGGTGGGTAGATAGACTGCTCATGTAGAAACCCTGCCTCCTGTCGTTGGTTGGGTGGTTGGTGTATGGTTCATGTAGAAGGCACCCTGCCCCCATGGTTGGTTGGGTAGTTACGTGGTACATGGTCTGTGTAGATGAGATGTTGCTTCTAAACAAAACCTTACAGTTGGAAAGGATTCCACAGTGACAACAAAGTCACATGGAAATGTGTGTCAGGTGAAAAATAAATTCCCTGTCTAAATGCTGTTTTCTAGATGGGAAGGGCAAATCCCCACACTCTCAGAAGTGTTTCCTTTTTGAAAGTGTGGACAAGTGTGTGATTAAATGCCATGCAGCCAGTAACATTAGCCACTTTCATGGGATAGTTACGACATATTTATCTCTTGTTTGGACTTAATAAATGCTGTTTAGAATGCTTAGTTTATAGAAGTCATATAATATACTAGTTGAGAATATACACCTTTTAAAAAATATTTTTATCCTAGTACTCAGCCCGGTTCTCCTGGCCCAAGTGTGTTGTTACTAAGGGGTGCCATGCCTCTGGACACAAGGACTAATACAGACAGCCCACGGAGGAGGATATACAACTGATCAGGGATGGGGAAGGGGGAATTGGGGAATTCGGGATAACAACGCATTGTTTGCCCACTAAATAATGTAACTCATTATGGACAATAAATATATATTAAAAAATTTATTTATTTATTTGGAAGCAGAGAGTGAGAGAGAGAATGGGTGTGGTTGTGCTAGGGCCTCTAGTCGCTGTAAATGAACTCCAGATGCATGTGCCACTTTGCGCATCCAGCTTACATGGGTGCTGAGGAATCAAACCCTGGTCATTAGGCTTTACAGGTAAACACTTTAACCTCTGAGCCATCACGCCAGCCCAGAATAAAGGTTTTTGATACAGGCAAACGTGAGTTCAGATCTCAGGACTGACACTTAACCACCATATATCATTCAGTGTAGGAAGATGGGAAAACCAAGCCTAGGGGCAGCAGACTGCCTCTGGTTCTGAGTTTAGATTAGAATGAGAGGGCAAAGAGGACCACAAGGTGAAGACTCACTGACAGTTATTGCTAGGTGATTGATCAGCTGGATCAGCTGGTGGTGGCGATGGGAAGAAATTTATTCCCATACACAGCAAATAAAAGAGAGGCAACTATAAAGTCCAAGAAAAACAATGACCAAGAGTGAAACTAAACCACAGCAAACCTGGTTCAGTTGTGAACAGTAGTTTCATAATCCAACTGTGTAAACACAGACCATTGGCTCAAACTATGGTATAATCATACTAGATGGATAAGGGAAAGATAGTAGGAGGAATGTGGCAGTGTGTTGGACAGCAATATCTTCAATAACATAAAGGAAATTTAATAGAAATTATCTAAAAATGTTAAGAAATGGTTGTATAAGTGTTAGTCAAAATATTAGAAGGAAAGCCAGAAGAAATCGATGAGTTGAGAGATTACTGATGTTTGGGATTGAGGAGGTTAGGAGACATAGAAATATTTTTTTGTGAACCTTTTATTTTGATGATTTATATTAAAAAGCTATGTACACAGGTTGCTTTGATAAAAGCAAAAACTAAAAGTAATACATATAATGTCCTTAGCATGGTGCTTGCCACATATTAAATTGTTGATAATTGTTAGCTGTTATTATGGCACAAATATGGACATGAAGCATTGGTTTTGCTCATTCTTTGGACAAAGTACCACAGTACCACCCCCCCCCCCAGGGCTGGCTGACACAGGGTATGTCCAAGACTCTGTCAGTGTGAAACAGTGGTGTGTCATTGGGATGACAGTCTTCCGTGGTCTCTGACCAGCTCAGCAAAATAGAGTACCATAACTAGTTCTGGGTCTAATCCCCAAATAGAGAAAGTCGCTACAAATAATGTCTTACCTTGTAGGAGGCTTGATTATGGCCCTCCAAATACATCCAACTCTTAATTTCCAGGGTTAGTGTTTACTTATATGGCAAAGGGACTCTGACAATATGATTAAGGTCAGGTTCTTGAGCTGGGGAGATTACACTGACAAGATCACAGTAGTCCTTAGAAGGCAGAAACATGACTCAGAGACAGTGTGAGACATGGTAACAGAGAGCGGGGTCAAAAGGCTGAGTTCTGAAGATGGAGGAAGAGGCCCCAAAGGAATGGTGGTGGTTACTGGATTCTTAATATGTCAAGGAAACTGATTCTCCCACAGGGCCTCTAGAAGGAGAATATTGCAAGGACCTTGACATCTCCCAGCGCAGGGATTAGTTTACTAAGTGTGTTGAAGCAGCTACAGAAAGCCGGGAAAGCTCTACACTCTCCAATTGTCTTTCCCAGTCTCTTCCTTTTATTGCCTCAACCCAACATACAGCAAATCTGGATGCCAGACTCTAGTAACTGTTTCCTCTTAATTGAAACATTCTCTGTGGAGGGAGGGAGGGAGGGAGCAGGTAGGCTCTTGAGGCTTATGAAACTCAGAAGTTTCAGGAAACTTACAAGATTCCAAGGCAGATTGCTATGGGTGAAGAGACTCCTCAGTGGAGCCATGCCATTTGTTCAGGGAAGAGGAGTCATGCAGCTTTACAGAGTCATCACCCATGCTGGGGTGGGCTTTTGGATGGTGCAGGGCTGGGAGTCACCACCCATGCTTTTGTAAGTATTCTCTCATTCATTCTCCTGAAGTAACCCCAATAAACTCATTGGTTCACCAAGCTAGACTTGGGTGGAATGGATTCTTTGCTTTGTCATCAGTGCCCTATTTGGGGTACATAGGCATTTGTTCACATCTCCCCAGGAAAACCATCCCACACAGGGTCTCCCTGGGAAATGGAAACATTATTTATATTGCAGTGGTATGAATTATTATATCCTTCAAGGAAATTTTATGTCTTGAAAAATATTCTAGGAAGGGACTCTCCAGGGGGAGAGATTGTATTTCTGCTCATATTTAGTACAACCATGGCATGAGTGAGAGTGAGTGAGTTAGTGGCTAAATACTCAAAGGTATAAATAACCAAACAGGGACCATAGACTCAAAGAAAAATGCTATCACTGCTCATTAGTCAAAGATATTTAATTCTCCTTACTGTAAGAACGTCTTCTTGCTGTCTAATTGAAATCCCCCAAGCTGAATTTTAAGTGCTGTCTTTTTTATCCTTGGTGGGTTTGGTGAACATCTGGTCACTCACCACCATCTATCTATCAAGTCACTCTTTTCTCAATCTAAATAATCCCACCAATGAGTCAACTACTCACTCCTGTCTTCTCTTTGTCATGGGTTAAGCAGGCTAGTTTCTACAGTGGGCTCTGGGGACTCCCTGACCAAAAGAAACTACAGTGGGAAGGGGCTTTTATTACATAGAGTCTAGTTCACTCATCTTTGCATCATTTGTTTAGGAACCATGGACAGAGGGATCACCCATTTGTGTGGTTAGCTTTATGTTGGAGACCACTGAGCAACCTGAACCAGCAGTGGCCTATCTCTGTCACCTTTGGAGTGGTGTGAGCATGGATGTTAGTCTCAAAGAAACCTGGGTGGAGGCACATTTCTTCCTCTATGCAGTTCACTGAAACTGCCCAACCCAGTCTCTAACTCAGCAGCCTTATAATGCTATGAGGATTACATTAGATGACGTAAATAGCCCTGTCAATTGTGCCTGGTCCTTAAACAGTGCTTGTTAAGTGTTAACCACAGATGTTCCTCAACTTATGATGGATAGAGTTCTATCCTGCCAAACCCATCGTAAGTAGGAACTATCCTAGGGGGAAAAGCATTTACCACAGCTAAGCTGCTGAGCATCATGTGAGCAGTCTGTTGTTGAGGATGGGTTGCTAAGTCTCACTGCTGCTGTGCATTGCCACTAGCCACTGTGGTATTGCTAGCCAGGGAAAGATTTAAATTCAAAGTACAGTTTCTACTGAATGCATGCGGCTTTCACACTGGTAAATCACGTCTTCATCTATAGATTAAATTAAATTGGGGGCCATCTCTCTTCTGGAAAGACTTTGGGGAAGGGTATGACAAAATCTGCTTTACTCCTTCTGTGACTGTCAGAGCGATTCAGGGAGTAGGGTGGGGTGAGGGAATCGGGTCAGGTTATCTTATACTAAAAGTATCAGAATTCATTTCTTTATCTTGTGAGCATTTATTTTGTTCCCTAAAGGAGCCCTCATGTAGTAAGGAAACAGATAAATCCTACCTTGTGCTGCACTCCTATGTGATAAGGGTTCTGGAGTGGCTTCAAGAGCCGCAGACATTTGAATGAATCTTAGAAGATGAATAGGTACTTTCTAGGAAGAGATAATAGCATTCCATACAGAAGAAAGAGAATACACAAAGCCGAATGTGAGCCAGCACAGAGCCAGGGAAAATTAAAAAGGAAGTCTTAATAAGGGGTTATTTACCTTATTTCCAGCTTTCTGCTTTCTGAACATATGGGGTGGATTTCTCGTCCTTCTTAATGTTGGCTTTGTTTGTATGACTTTATGGCAACCAGTTTGGAGCAGAAATCCCATATGTCCAAACATTTTATTTTTATTTATCTAGTTGTTGGTGTGTGTAGGATGGATGTGTGATTGTGGGTGTCCACTACAGCACAGCACATGTGGAGGTCAGAGGTCAACTTCAGATGTTGGTCTTTGCCCTCTGTTTTGTTTGAACCAGAGCCTTTCATTGTTCACGTACGCTGCATTCGCCAGGCTTCTGGGGGATTCTCCTGTCTCTGCCTCCCTTCGCCTTAGGTGCACGCACTGGGATTCCAGACACCTGCCACAGTATTTGTTTTTTAATTGGTTGACAATTTTTACACATGCACATGATGTATTTTGAGCAAACCTCCTCCCATTACCTTTCCTTGATGCCCTTCCTGTTCCTCTTCCACTGAACCCTTGTCAACGTGACCCTCTTCTACTTTCATGTCTCTTTCCTTTTATTTTCTTTTAAAAATATTTTATTTATTTATTTATTTATTTATTTATTTATTTATTTATTTGCATTAAGAGAGAGAGGTGAGAGAAAGAGAGAGAGAACACATACAGAGAGAGAGAGAAAAAGAGAAAGAGAGAGAGAGATCTCCTTCCCCTTTATAACCTTAGGGTGGGGTCTTGCAACCCTTTCCCAGATTTGTCAACTTCCTGAGTCTCTGGAATTTCCTTCTGCACTGCCCTCCCAGGAAGGGATGCTCATATCTAGATTGCCTGAGCCTGCCCCCTACTGAGAGGGCTGCCTTCCTGTGAGCATGCTCAGAGATCCACCCAAGATTATTAAAAAGGTCAAGTTGACAACAAAAGCTAACTATCACACATGGGTACTAAGGATTTGAACCCAGGCCATCAGGATTTTGCAAGTATGGGTCTTTAACTGCTGAGACATCTCCTCGGCCCCACCTTACTTTTTGAAACAAGTTCTCACACTGAATCAAGAGTTCACTGATTCAGTAAACCCCAGGGATCTATTGTCTCCCCAGTGCTGTGGTTACAGGTGTACTCTGCCATGCCCTACTTTTTCATGAGTGCTGGGGATCCAAACTCAGGTCCTCATAATTGTGTGGCCAGTGATTTACCTACTGAGTCATTCCCCTATTCCCTCTTTATTATTATTATTATTATTATTATTATTATTATTATTATTACAGTTACTAACAGTGCTTAAGATGGTGACTACTCCATCTGCCTTAGTCTGGAGTGAGGGTCCCCAGTACCATTCCATGCTACATTGTATGGGTCACAGAATAATAGCTTTAGCTGTTGTAGTCAGTATGACTGAGGTTGGTTATTACAACATAGCCTACCTTATCCTGACTGATCAAGTCATCACAGTCTAGAGAAATAGTAACGTGTGGTTTCTTGTTCTCCCTCCTCTCCTAAGAATACCCAAAGACACAGCAGAGATGGAGTTCAATAAATTTCAGACAGCCTTCAATACACATCTCATACATTAAAAGTGAAGCTTTCATTGTGGGTTAAGCTGGAATTTCCCCCAACACCTTGCTTGTGGGGAGGTGTCTTCATGGATGGACTAGAAGTTTGTCTTCCTTGGTTTCTCCTGACATCAATTGCTTCTCTGACACATTTCCCAGTAACAGCAGTAGGGGTTCCTAGTCCTGGGGTCCAAAAAAATCTTTTAAAATAATAATAATAATAATGACTTCCATTTGCACAGCTCTCTGCCCAGGGTGATGTGCTTCTACATATTTTATTTCTTTGACACATCACAACGACCAGCAAGGTCAGTGTTATGATTAGTCCCATTTTACAAATGAGGAAACAAAAGGTCAGCAAGGTTTCTTGGCTTGTGCAAGATCATACAATTAGTACATTTCAGAGACAGGTTTCAATTCAGCTTCTGCTGATATGACCTCGTAAGTTCTTTCTGCTCAACTGCTTTCCCCTTCCTATTCTTGCCCTAAGGAGGTTGGTTCAGACTGCACCCAGAAACAGAGTTTCAAATTTACATTAGTGATAGCTGGCGGGGGGTAATAGTACAATACCGATCATGGAAACTTTCTTTCTAGCTGTTTGTGTTCTGGAATACCTTGGCCTGGAGAACCCTTCTGCATCTTTTTGACCCAGTTCAAAGGCCTCCTTCTCCATGGAGCTTTCCCTGATAACAGATATGATTTTTAGTTACATAAAGCTTCCTAATCTAGTTACATGTGAACATGTTTGACTTCCTCTTTACAATGTAAGCTCTGGCATAATGAGGACTTGGAGGTGGTGGTGTAGGAGAAAAGACTTTGGGTTCTAAATTTGTCGTTAGCTGAAGTCTGAAGCCTTTAACAGGTCACACCACTTCTCTGAGTTCCAGCTTTCTGTTCCATAAAACACAAGGGTCATTGGATCTCCCTCAGATTATATGTAAACATTTTCATCTCTATTTCTTTCGAAATGGTTCAAAAACATTTATCAGATACTTAAGGGGGGGGGCATGATCCAGAAAAGTTTATCAACGCTTAGATTAAAGGATTTCTAAGTTTCCTTTTGGCTCTAGCATTCTAAGAATCTGTTTTTAAAAATCCATCAATCAATGGAGCAGAACAGGGAGCCTAGAAATAGATCTACACTTACATTATCATTCAGTTCTTAACAAAAGTGCAAAAGTCATCAAGAGGAAAAGAAAGGTCTTTACAAGTTTTATTGAAGAAACTGGATATTTATATGGAAAAAATGTACCTTGGCCTCAATCTCACACTACATCTGAAAATTATTTTGAGATGGGTCATAGACCTGAACGCCAAAGTTAAAACTGTAAGGCTTCTGAGGAAGCTTTAGGAAATCTTTGACTCTATGTAGGTGAAGATATATTAGGAGAGTGAAAACAATATGATTTAAGATAAGAAATATGGATTAGATTTTATCAACATTGGACACTTTTGTTTGCCAAAAGCCAGAGCCACTATTATCGCAAAAAACAAAGAAGCAAGCCACAAATAAGGAGAGTATGTTTTCAAAAATATGTCTGATAACAAATTGCTATTTAGGATATATAAATAAATGGTCCCACTCAATAATGAAAAGATCAACAACATAATAAAAAATTGGCAAAAGAGTTGAGTAGATACTTTGTGAAGGAAGTGTTTTATGGATAGCCAATAAATACATGAAAAATAAATGCCTAACAGTGGGATACTGTTACATATCTACCAGAACAGCTCAAGTGAGAAAGATGGACAGCACTACCAGTTGGCACTGCTGGGAGACAATTGTCATTCTTACACACAAGTGCGCAGTCGCCTTTGAAAAGTCCTGGTAGGTTTGTGAAAACTAAGCATAGACTTATCCTATGATCCAGCAATACAATTCCTAGTTATTTACCCAAGAGAAATAAAAACTGATATCTACAAAGAGATTTATGGATGATTTATTAGCAGCTTTATTGATAATATCCCCGACCTGCAAATAGCCCAGCTGTCCATCACAGGAGAGTGGATATGAAGAAAGAAATACCACACAGTATTAACAATGAAGAACTAATAATACATGCCTCAAGACAGGCAAATCTCATGAAAAATGTTCACACACATACTGTATTATTCCATGTGCATGAATGTCTACCACAGTAATGACTAATATATCCCGACAAAGGTCGCAAGTGTGGTGTTCTTTTGAAGGTGGAGTAGGGCTTATTTGGAAGGGTGGCATCATATACTATATAAATTGATAGAGTATTAGTATACAAATCTATTCATTTATTGAGATAATGAAGATTTGTGTTTTCATGGCATGTAAATTTTGCTTCGGAAAACTCTAAACAAATATTCGATGCTCATGGTTTTCATGCTGAAATGTCTAAGGGTAAAGAGCACAGATGTCTGCATTTTACTTTGAAATGCATCCAAAAGTGTAAGAGAGCCTGACCAAGGATACAGAACCAATGTCAACTTCAGAACCTAGGTGTTGGGTATCTGGGTATTCTCTGTGTAAGTCGTTTAACTTCACTGCTGTGTCCAAAATTTTTTCATAACAAAATGTTGGGTGGAAAAAAAAATCTGTCACCCCAAAAGCTAATATCAGGTTTGGAAAGATGACCCAGTGGGTAAATGTACTTCCTGCCTAAGCATGAAGGCCTGAGACCACCACTGAGTTCAAATCTCCATGACCCACATCTACGCCTGAGTGTGGCCATATGTACCTGTAGCTCTAGTTACATAGGGGAGAAGAGACCTGGGAATTGCTGGAGTTCATGAAAACATGGCTGTCTCCAGGATCAATAAGAGTCGAGCTCAAACAAGAATAAGAAAAGAATGATGGAGCAGGAACCAGACCTTCTGCTCTGGCCACCACAGGCAGAAGAGAGCACCCTGTCTAGGACACGTGGGGCATTTCAAGGGCTCATACACATTCATACACCACAACACACACCCACACCCACACCCACACCCACACCCACACCCACACACACACACACACACACGTACAACAAAAACACACCTAATAACAACCAATCAGTAAGTCAGCTAATATCAGCTAATATGTAGTGTCCCCTAAATCTTACTTACTGGATACTCCTTGTGTCCTAATTTATAGTATTTAACAATTTACTTGAACTTCACTTCTAAAACTTTTGATCGAGCTCGGCCTCATCCTAAGTAAATCATGTAAAATAATGTAGGGCATATTCATTATATCTTTAAATACCTAAATATTGACTGAAAATTGTTCACTCACATGCTATGTAAAATGATTTCACTTCCCCCCCCAGAGCATGCATATCACAGTTTAGAATATCTGATCTGCGCTCTGTGCTGTGTGCTGTGGGGGGGGGGGGGAGGCTCTTAGTCGATCATGTGGTCCCTGACCTCAAAGACCTTTAGGGTCCATGAATCCACACAGGAAGGAGGGGACAGACCTCATAAGGGGCAGCAGCAGCTGGACTTGACCATAAGTGACTGGGAAATATCAGCGACAGACCTCATTCCATGGAAGGCAAGGTCAAAAACCACAGGTGACACATGAGTCAGTCACCTGTGTCCTTGCTCAAGACAAGCAGGGCAGAGAAGAGACTCTTCAAAGCCTCAGGAGCTACACTCCATGGGACACCCCCTGGATCCACATTTTGCCATGAACTTTGAGGAGAAAAGAAAAGGAATGAATACAGAAGCCCTGGGGCTCCTTGTCCACCCTCCGCTGGTACCAATTCTGCTCCTCTCAATTGTCAATTAAAATAAACAACCTTGTATTCCAGGGCCTGGCTTCAATCTAGCTCAACCAGGGGATACGCACGGATGTGTGGCAGCACCTGAAAGTCCTTGGTCAACCTTTTTAATATCTGAACAAAGCAATCAAACCCGATAAGATCCAGTGAAGGCAAGATCACTCTTCTGTCCCTGGGATGGAAGCGTATTAGTCTGTGGCCCACATCATCAGAGTTATTGTGCCATGTTAAATTTATTGGTACTATCTCACCTCATTAAATACTTAAATAGACCTGACAGGACAGAAAAACGGGCTTTTTAATTCCACCCCACCCCCATCCAAAGGGAGCCAATGTTTCTCATGTCCCGGTTCACCTTTGCTACAGCTGTTGGCAAAACAACAAGAGAGCGAGCGGGCACTTCGTGGAAGTTTCCTGCTGGCTGGACAGAGGACAGACCAGCTCTACTTCCCCTGGACCTAGGGTGGGAAAAGCTCCCAGGTGTGTGTGTGTGTGTGTGTGTGTGTGTGTGTGTGTGTGTGTGTTTCAGCGAGAGCAGGTGAAGAGCAGACAGAGGGTATCATGCCATCCCTTACTGAGTTAACGCTAGTCATCTGCCCAGGTCACCTAAGCAGAGTCTTGTCGGTCATTCAGCCTGGACAACTGCCAGAAATAAAGGTCAGGGTGACTGAGGTAAGAGAGTGAGAGTGTGCTGGGC
Source organism: Zapus hudsonius (assembly GCA_004024765.1). NCBI lineage: Eukaryota > Metazoa > Chordata > Mammalia > Rodentia > Dipodidae > Zapus > Zapus hudsonius. Next base: position 37,162 of record PVHP010000310.1, on the reverse strand, counting down.
GGGGGATGGGCATGGGCGAATGATCTTCTAAACAAAGAACCCCAGCTCTGGGCCTTGTGGTCTTTATTTAGCAAATAGCCCTGGCATTGGCCACAGCTGGAACCAGGCCAAGGCCGGGATTCCCCAGATTCTGAGCTACAGGACTTGGCAGTCCAGTGACACCTTGCAGAGAGCCACTAGCCTGAAGGCTTCAAGCAAATTACAAAAGACAAGAGGTGGGTGTCAAAGAACGAGGATATCATTTGGTCCTATCCTTTTCCCTAGGCCCTCTCCTTGCTAACCGTGTGTGTGTGTGTGTGTGTGTGTGTGTGTGTGTGTGTGTGTGTAGTCAGAGCAGAAATTCAGGAACTCGAGAAAGTTTGTAACCTAGAAGTGTTCCTTAAAGGATTTCATGAAGAAGATGACTTTTCCTCATTTATCAAGCCAATTTTCTGCTCAGCCAAGGTGATTGGGGACAGAGCCTCCCTGCATCCCCTTCCTCTGCTGGAATCTCCACCTGCAGTGAAGGTCTCTTTTCTCCAGCTCTTTCTCTCTCCCAGCCCAAGTCCTCCTTTGCACCTTGTTAATAAGGTGGGCAAGGGGCCAGGAAGCAGCTCCCCGGCGCCTTCCGTTCCTAATGTCCTAAATGGCCATGACACTGCGCTTAATTTCCGTTTTAGTGCAACTGCTGGCAGGACATCAGCCGGCTGAGACCTGGGTCCTGTGACAGTATCTTCAACAGTGGCCACCAGCCTCCCTGTAATTAGATGCCACTTGGAGCCTGCTGTCCTGCAGTGCCAGAGCTCTGTGGACTTATGTAACTGTCCCTCTGTTCAGAGCACAAAACTCTTTACAAGCTCAGAGTCTCCCAGCGTTAAAACAGCTCTAATCCCTCGCCCACCCTGGGAGGGAAACCCAGGCGGGTAATCTACGGTATCAGCTTAGGATAGTGTGGGGCACATAAAACCCTGTGCTGGTGCAGGAAACCTAGATGGTTGACATTTACCAACTGGGGAGCTTCGCGCTTTATGTTTTCTAGACTTTTCCATCATGGGTTTTGGGAAATAAAATGGTCAGGAGCCATTGATAGAGCCTTCTGTCCCTTTTGGCACACATGATGAAGCATTAAAGCAGAGTCAGGCAAGATGGCACAAATTTGTAATCCCAGCTACTCAGGAGACTGAGGCAGGAGGTTCATAAGTTTGAGACCTGTGTGGACCACTAGATGGATTTCCTGATTCATGAATAGGAATCACCAAAGATGTTTGGTAAAAATTATTCCCACAGCACAGCTATGGGATCCAAAGTTTTAGGGGTGGGACAGGTTCTCTCTGTCTCTGTCTCTCTTCTCTCTCTCTCTCTCTCTCTCTCTCTCTCTCTGCATGTATGTGCAGATGTGCACAGCATGGAGGTGAGAAGAGAACATTGAAAGTCTTCTTCTATGACCCGTCTGTTGTTTCCTTGAGATGGAGTCTCTTTCTGAGCATGGAGCATGCTTGTTATGCACCTCAGGGACTCTGTTCTCTGCTCCCCATAAGACTGGGTTACAGACATGTATGGCCACACCCAGCTGTTCCTGTGGGCCCTAGGCAGTCTCAGGTCCTCATGCTTGCAGTAAGTGCTCTTACCCACCAAGCCATTGTTGGAGCCTAGTTTTCTGTGTTTTTGATAAGATTTACAAATGTCCTTTAGGGTTCTGGCAATCAGGAAACTCTGTCCCTGGGGCCTGTTGTCTTTCTAGCCTTCCAAGTTGTGGAAACTACTCATGAAAGTCTGCTCATTCCAGTGATTTCCTCTTGGAGTTTTCAAACTTGTCAAGGCTGGAGATGATATTTACAAAATCCAGACCTCTTTGGTAAGACAATAGAGAGAAAGAGAATAAGCTGATTTGAAGTGTGGCAAGCTTTCTTTGTCCTTCACCTGCTTCCCTGGTGAGGGTGGATGTAGAAGATGTTTCAAGTACAGCCATCTCAGCCGGAACACAGGGGCATTAGGAAAGGTGAACTCTAAGGTCCCATCTGTCTCTAATGCTCATTCATCCTCAGGATAGCCTTTTGATCCACAGCCCGGGGTCAGGGAAGGAAACATTTCTATCTCTAGGTTTGGGAAATAAGTCAGCCTACCCTAAATGTCTCTCCCAATGGATGGTTGCCTCATTGTGTAATCAGAGCTACTGTCTTCAACAGCTTTCTGACCTCTGGCTCCATCCCTCTCTCTAGCCCCATGGGAGCAGATCACTGTAGATTCTCCATCCAGATCAAGCCCACAGAAACCATCTACTCTGCACTGCTTAGGAATAAGGGCCCATTTTTTTATTTCCTACATAATCCTTTCTTCCAAATCTGGAAAATTTATTTTACTTTCCTCCTCTGTTCTTGGGTGGCTGATCTAGAGGTGGCCCTTCTTAATTTTTTGGAATATAAATTATGTTCTCAGAGACACGTATTTCTTCCTTTCTTACTCCTTCTGATCCCATTGCCGTCAGCTTGGATGCACGGTTCCATCTCACAATGGACTCGTCTGTGTCCAAGTACACAGCTACTTCAAGGGATCAGCAAGAGCTAGTTGGCCAATCACTGTTAAGACTTTTAGTCTGCTTCTCCAGTCCCAGTGCCAGTGGAATTTATGAGCTTAGTCCCAGGGAGAGGTCAAGGATGACACTGGAGCATTTGGCTTTAAATAATAGTTGCTATTTGCAACTGGCTGTCCGCTGACATCTCCTGTGCATTCACAAAGCACGCATGGTCCTCTGGAAAAACTCACAGTCCTGACATGAATGCTCTGAGTTCAACTGAAGAGACATTTACTGATAGTCACTCTGTCCCCATCGTGGTGCTGGACACTGGTGCTGCTGTGGGGAGATATAGACCCAGATGTAGACCTAGATGTAGTCGCAGAGGAGGACGGTAGAGGAAGCCCGTGCTTCCCTTGCCTGGGTGGGAGCAGCAGGTTGGACAGCCTGAAACATGCCGAGGGGTTCAAAGCATAATCAAAGGGACCTTTGAAAGTTGTAGATTCAAAAATTTAATCCTGTATCTGCTTTGAACTTATTATGTTAGCAATTATTTCCTTCCTTTTTTAAAAACAGGTGTCTGCTGCCTGGTGTTTATACACAAAGGGCTACATGAGATGAGGAGTCTTCCTAGTCTATTTTTATGAAAATATAACTGGTGATGACAAAGTCTGTGATTGTTTTCTGAGGTTACTGACATGGTCAGTACACAAAGATGTCACTATCTGGACTCTGTAGCAAACAGTTAAGACATTTGGCTGGAGAGATGACTCGGGGGTTTAGTCCATTTCCAGCAGAAGCATGTGGGCCTTGAGGAAGCCTGAGACTTCCCAAGTTTGAATCTCCAGACCATACCGAAACAGCTGGGTGTGGTCACCTGTGCCTATAACCCCAGTGTGCATGGGAGCAGAGATACAGACTTGCTTCTCAGAACTCTCAAAAAAAATGGCAAGCTCCAGGATCAGTAAGAGACTCAGGCTCAAAATAAGGACAAGAAGGAGTGAAACATCAGTCAATATCTGAGCATGCTCTGCTATAGGTCAGTGCATGGATGCCAGAAGGGCACATACATCATACAGACACACAGACCACCCACCCCCCCCACACACACGCAGACCACATACACACACAAACACACACGCACAAACATACACACAAACACACACACACACACACAAAAGAACTCTGAGAGTTTATACCAAGTACCTGGCTTTCTCAATCATTCTCTGATTTATGTATTGATTGATATAGTGGCTGATAGATTAAAGATTAGTCATTCATTCATTTATTTAATAAACTCCAATGGTTTCTTTCTACAAGTTCTTATCCAAGAAAATCAAGCTAAGTGTTTTTCTTCCTTCTAGTATCTCTTTTCTTGGTTTTCTTCCAAAGCAATTAAGAGGAGGTAGAAAGCTTGAGAGGAAAGATGTTGAAGCTAACTCCTTTGGGATGTCTGCCCTTCCTGATAGCCATCCCAAGAGAGAAAGAGAAAGAGAGAGAGAGAGAGAGAGAGAGAGAGAGAGAGAGAGAGAGAGAGAGAGAGAGAGAACCTCCTCCTTGGAGCCCAGATTCTTTCTGATTCTTTTGTCCTCTTCTTCCTAGGTCCTCCTGCTCCCCTTCCCTTGCTCCTTTGTCCCCTGGGTTTTTCAGCCCTGAGGTGGATGGGCTGCTGGGATCTGAGGTTCAGTTTACCCTGTGGACTCCCCAGCCCTGATCTCCTGCTTTCTTCCCAAGCCATCTAGCGATCTGGAGACATCTGGTACTTTGGTCTCCTGAGAACCTTTTTAATATTATTTCATTTCTTTTAACCTTTATTAAGACAAACATTGAGCAGACCATGGGCTATATTCCCAGTAGACACACTCTCCATTTCGATATTAAAAAACAAAACAAAAAAAATACCTAAACCCACCCAACCTGAAGCTCAGAGGAGGGAGAGAGGAGTGAAAAAAAAAAAGAAAGAAAAAGAAATATCTTAGAGATATTTTTACCTTCAAAGATCCATCACTCATTACTGCAGATCGCAGACACGTCTACAATCTCATCTTTTTACAATTCTCCGTGAAATAAGTGTAAATGGAAAATAATACCCCATTTTGAAAGTTCAACAAAATGTCTTTATCCACCAAATGTAGCCCCAGCTGTCTCATCTTCAGAAACAAAGCCTGATTTTAAATAGCAGTTCACCAGCCAAATAAACACCGGCAGTTCATTCCAGCTCCCCTGGCAGAGGCTGACTCACTACCCATGCAATTGCCCATCTCCCCATGCACTTGATCAATGCCCCAGCTCCAGCAGGTCCTTCCCTTTGAGCTGGAAGAAATGATAGTCTGTCCCATCTCCTAAAGCATAAATGTCCTGTGGATTCTGAACCAACCCTCCCCTTCCTCCCTCCTGTGTTTTCTGTACTTATTTAACCACCATTCTGTCCTGTTACTCAAGTTTAAAACACACCTTGATTTTCTACCGCTCTATACCTGGTCTGAATGCAAAACCCACTGTCTCTACCTGCACATAAGGCCAGAATCTGACCAGAAAACTCCAGGACTGCCATCATATTTCTGTGCCTAGCCCTGACCACTGTCATTACTCCAAGCTGCTTTCACTCTGGCCTTCATTCAATAGCAGGGCAGGGTGGAGGAAATCCCAGAATTTGGAGCCAAACTTACTCTAAAATCTGGCTGTGTTGCTTACCTGCCTCGTGGTCTTGGCAAGTCACCAATCCTTCTCTGGGCTCTCCTCACCTGTAAAACAGGAACAGTAATGGACCCTGCTTCTGAGACTTGTGAGGATTCAATGAGTCAGTATGCTCCAGGGATCTTAGGTGTCCCAGTCACACAGAAAGCTTGATGGGGGCATTTGCTGTCATCATTATTATTGATTACATATTTTTCCTCAGCTACCTCCAGAGGATCATGCTCAAATATAAATCAAACCTCATTTTTGTGTGTAAAACCTTCTAGAACCTCGTTCACAATGAAGTCCAAAGTGCTTTTCACCAGAGCCAATGGAAGCTGATTTCTGATATTCTCCTCTCTGTTCCAGTCTTTTCCAGCACACATCAACCATTCCTACTTCAGGCTTTTCACTTCCTGTTTCTTCTTCTGGAAACACACTTCTCTTGAGGGCTCTGTGGTTTGTACCCTCACTTCCTTCAAATCTCAGTTCAAATATTACCGTCTCAGTGAGGCCATTTCTGACAGCCCCATTCAAAATTAACCCAGAAAAATCTGTACTCCATTCATTCTTATCTTTCTTCCAGATGAATCTTACTTAGTTGACTTTCTCTCCTTGTTAGATGATAAGCCCAACAGGTGACAAATTATTGTCTGTCCACTGAAATATTCCCAATACCAGAATAGTCCTTGGCTTCTCATAGACATCCATAAGTATTTGTGCAATGGATGGAAGAAGAGGCAGTGAGCCCTGACAGCTTTGAAGCCTCCTCTGGAGCTTCACATCCAGGTTTTCTAATGTCTCTTCTTAGCTGTGAAACTGCACCAATGAATAGAAGTTTAATGACTTTTTTTTCTTTTGAGTCTATGGAACACTGATGGCAGGGCCAATTCTGGACCTTGTGATAATGATCTCAGTCCTCATCTTTCTGCTCAGAGACTCTACCAGCACTGGATTTGAGCAGGATATATTTGTTAAATGGATGGTTGGATGGATGGATGGATGGATGATTTCCTTCCTCCTTAGGATGTGGGTAAAGCCAGGCTGTTCTGACAGGTGTAAGCTGTCATGACCTGGCATTGCAGGAAGGCTCTGTCAGTGTTTATGCTGGGCCATGAATCACCCAGATGATTCGGGAGCTGAGCTGCCTGTCAGGGGAATCTCAGATGGAATTGATGTATCAAGGTGTCACCCTGAGTTGTTTATCGGAAGTGACACTGAAGGAGATTGACAGGCAGTCACTGGCCAAATAGACAGATCACAGGCTCACAGAGACACTCAATGGCTTCTGTCATGTGAGAATAGCTGAGGTTTTCTCAAGCCTGGTCAGTAGGCCATTGCAACAGGTGTGCGTGCGAGTGTGTTGGCATGAAATGGTGGCCCTGCCGTAGACCTGATGGCCACCAGGGTAGGAGATGGTCTTACCCACTTTCTCTTCAGCTCTGTTTCCTTCTGCTTTTTTGTCTTCTCAGGTCAAGTAGACCAAACCTCATCAACCACTGGAGTTCTCATGAAAGGAGCCCAAAAGTTGTATGGTCGGGGCTGGCCACCAGCCAGCCTGCCACTGTGCCAATGCTATGAGGGCCATAACATTTCCTCAGGCTTGCTCTGTCTCTCTGTCCCAACAACACAGTAGTGATGGTTGATGGTTATTGGACCCTGTAAAGGACCCTGCAGGGGAAACTCTTTTCATACCCTAGGAGTTTACCCTCACAACTGTCAGACTGGATAGTGATTTTTTTAAAGCTTTTTAATTGACAACTTCCATAAATATAGACAATATGTCATGATGGGTAGTGATTTTAATCCCCATGTCGTAGCTGCAGAAATTGGTCTCCAAAGGTTAAAGGTCAATATGCTACACACCAACAGTGGCTGAGCCAGGGTAGCAATGAAAGCAAGACCAGATCTCACTCCATATTCCTGTTAATGCCCATTCTTGTTTTGTCTTTATTACTAAGAGCTAATGTCTCTGTACACTTCCTGTGTACCAGGTACAGTTTTAGGTTGTAATCTTGGCACGTACTAACTTAGTCAATGGTCACAAAGTGCTCAAATTTTAATATTGTTCCATTTCACAGAAGAGAAAGTAAGAGCACAGTGTAGTTATCAGAAACATGCCTGGGTCACACTCAGAGCAGGGCTCAAGGTCATGCTTAAATAAATGCTGAATAAAGAAGTGGCTTGTATAGATCTCAACTCAATGACTTAAACCTGCTTTCCTTAAATTTATCTTCATGACTGTTTTCCAGTTCACCTCTTTCCATATTTTCAAAGCCTGATTTACATTTTTTCCTCACCGTCGGTTATGAGTATGCCTTGGTGCAACATTTAAGGGAAGACTTGACAGGATATAATAAAGGTCCTGGAAATATATTATCCTTTAATTCAATATTTTGAATACTGTGACTTTATCATAAATAATCATACATGTGCACAAAGATGTAAGTACCAGGATATCCTCTGCTTTACAAAACTGTAAAACCCAGAATCTCTATAAATATACATTTCCTTTTATAGTCACACAAAAGAATATTTGGTAGTTGTAAAAAATAATGAAGATATATATCTATTGACATAGAAAATTAAGTGAAATAAGTAGGTTATAAAGTAGTACACCCATAATAATTTGATTTTTATTAAAATTGTATGAATATAAATACATGCATCGAAAAATGTCCAGAAGGACATACATCAACCTGTAGATAGTGGTTTTCTTCACTTAGGAATTGTGGGCGATTTTTATTTTCTTCCTTTTATTTAGTCATTTTCTAATTTTCTGTAAAGCACTTCTTTAAAAAGAATGAAAAATGGATGTTCTCTGAGAAATATTTCCTGATTGACTCTTGCCTTCTTTCCTCTTTCTGAAATCTGATGGTCCCACTGTCTGGTACTGTTTTAGCATATGTGCTATTGGATTGATTATAAGGGGCTATCATTGTGTCCATAGGGCGCGCGCGCGCACACACACACACACATACACACACACACACACACACACACACACACACACACACACACCCCTGACGATTGGTACTTTCTTAGCCTTTTACTTCATGCGAACCCCTAGGAATTTACCCTCACAGCTGGCCAGAGAGAGAGAATACACACACACACACACACACACACACACACACACACACACACACGTACCATAGGACGTTGTACATGGGGTTGCTTACATTTCTCCCTGTCTTCCATCATATATTCCTTTGAAGTAGAAAGAGTGTTGAATTTATCTAGCCCTTGGGAAAGAAAGGGAATGAAACCATTTCCCCAGGGCTGGGTAAAGGCCCAGGCCAAATTAGCCCATGAAGCCAAAGGCAATAAGTTATCTAGAGACCTCTGAGGTCAGGCCCTGGCCTTCTTCAGCAGCGCCCTTGACCTGCACAATGGGCCACAGGCAGTTCTGATTCATGTAGATAGATGCTGCGGAGGGCTGAGTTGGAGGAGGCTCCTCACTGGGAACTGGGCAGGCCTAAAAGCAGAGCCCCCGGGGACAGCTCGGGCCATGATCTGGGGACACTGGTAGGACAGGACAGATTTCTGGAGGGGCTTCTTAGAATTCTAACTGGACTGGAGATGCATGGCTGCCTCTGCCTTCTCTTGCCTGTGTAGCTGGACCCCCGGGAGAAATGTACAATCTACAGCCATTAGCCAACTAGACAGAGCACAAAGAAATGAGATGAAAGCAACAGAAGGCAGACTTAGGTAATAATGTAGGGAGTGGCTGACCTCTCATTTGCACAGGGCTTCACAGGCAAGAGAAGCTCACATATACTATCATATCTGACCCTTATGAAACTCAATGAAATACCCAGTGTTTGCTGAGATTTTCAAAGGAGACAATTGGAATTCAGAGAGATTAACTGAGTTGATGAAAGTCACAAAATGAGTCAGAAACCAGGAGTTCGCCATGACCACAGAAGAGGTAGCTGAATGAATGAATGAATGGGAACACTCATTGCTGAAGGACAAAGGAGTTAAGGCTTAAGTATAGAGGACTTCTCACCATATATGGGGGAAATTCAGAAGAGTCTGGCTGTGGGAGAAATGAGATGACCTTGGAAGCTCCTGGTTAATAGCAAGGCAGCAGGAAAGGTGAAGGACCATGGCAGTGAACCCCAAAAGGTGTGCTTATGTTATCAACATATGACTCAGCACTACAGTGGAGGAGACTTCTGTCTCTAGAGGCCAGCAGAGGAGAGGGTGACCGTGGAATTCCCTGGCTGTCCAGGCTTCAGATACGGTCTCCTGGTTGTGTATCACATGGGGTCAAGGGTACAGGGAGAGTTCCACTGGTACTTAGACAGTAATAGACACCTCTGAGCTTGTCCCCTGGGGGAACGGCAGCCTTGGCTGGGGAAAGCCAGCCCGGAAAACAGTATCTTTGCTCATTCTAGGAGCCAAGAGAATGCCTCCTAGCGAGCAATCCGTGTCAGAAAGGGCTTCCAAAGCAAAGGACTAAATGCATTTTCTTCCCAGGGTGGCACAGAGGATTCTACAGGGACCTCAACCTCTAAGAATATGTCCTGAACCTCGAGTAGAATTCTCCATGCCCGGCCAGATGGGAACATGACCTCTACTGGGCTTTGTGAGCCTTGGTGCTCAAGCCCTGGTCCTTGTCACCTTTGCTTCATGGGCACTGATGCTCCCTGCTTGGTCCTCAGCGCCTCCACAGCTTGGCTTCAAGGAGCTCTCACTGCTTGCGTGATAGGCAACCAGGAACCACTCCAGGCTTTTCAACCAGGGATGAGTTGATACAGGGCATTGTTTAAACAGAAGGAAGCAATTATTACTTAGGTATGAGTGAATAAAGGGGAGAGTTTGTGATTTTCAGAAGCAATGGAGTTCAAGGGGACACTGGATAGAGTTGGGACCTAGGCCTCAAAGAGGAAGTGTGGCCTAACTATTGCTGGGACCTTTAAGAGGGAGCAGAGAGGCTGATACCCCAAACCCAGTGGAGCTGGGGATTAGGAGTCTTGGCTGCTACAGGGGCACAGAGGCGCTGTGTGGACTGCAGGGGCAGAAAATGAATGGGGAAGAGCAAATCCCTCTAGACCCCCTGCAGCTCCCTCTATCCGGGGACCACACAGCTTCCAGCTGGCAAAGGAGACATGCCATCTGTAGCATTTCATTCAGCATCAGCAGAGTGAGAGAGGTGGGTGTGGAGTCTAATAACTGCCCCAGCCTCATTCCCAGGGGGCGTATCCCTACAGGACACACAGAGGGAGCCCTGGGAGGTAGGTGGTCTGCACTATATAGCAGACCCATGCCCCCAGGTCTGATCTGCCCCCTTCTTAACTTAGTATGACAGGTCCTAGGGCTTCCACACATTTCTCTCTCTCTCTCTCTCTCTCTCTCTCTCTCTCTCTCTCTCTCTCTCTCTCTCTCTCTCTCTCTCTCTCTCCCTCTCCCTCTCTCTCTCTTTAATCTAGAAGGGGCCACGTCTTCATCTTCATCCCTTTTGGGATCATCTTGATCCTTTGCCCTTTGCCCCAGACTGAACACAGTCTGCTTCCAAGTGATAGGAAAAAGGGAGATTTAAGTGTCGAACAATAATAGCAAGATATTATCAATGTAGGCCTGTGATTGTGTCATATAAAAAATAAAATACACACCAGTTAATCAAAGCACTACAGACACTTTTAAGTAATCCCACTTTGGCTTTGCATAACTCCATATACTGCCGGCAGCACTCTTGTCTACCACCAGAGACCGTAATATACATCAAAAATTCTCCTTTAAATTTATTTTCAGTAAAGATTGGTCTTTTGAACTGCGGCAGTGGAGGCTTAAGGGTACAAAATCTCTCGCGCCTTTCCTTTTCTGTCTCCCCGTTTTTCTCTTTGGTGGGGCGGTGACTCTGGCGGGGGGATGAGAGAGCAGCAGTGGGTTCCACACATCTCGTAGAAACTTCTGTCCTTTGCATGGATCAGTTCCTCTCATCTGCCACTTGATTAAGACATTAAAGCTGGAAGGTGAAGGAAGGTTGAGCTGCAGCAAGGGGGAGTGAGAGGCGATTCCTGTCCGTTCACTTTGGAGCACAGCTCCAGCTGCTGCACCCAGGGATAGTCTTGGGCCATCCTGGTTGGGGTGGGAGACATTTAGTGCATCCTTAGCGTTCCAGATTTTCTAGATTGTACAACCTGGGTATCAGGAGTATTGAGCACATCCTCACTAATGTGCAAGACTTTAGGAAGCCAACTCATAGGGGGGACTATGCCAGGTCAGTTCATCACACAAGATATTTTAGTAGCTAAATCTTAGTTCTTTTTTTTTTTTTGAACTGACATTTGTTACTTAAAAACAGTGTGACTTGATATCACTTTCTTCCTATCGTTGATACACACACACAACATAAAATAATTACTGCTGTAATCATTTTTAGGTACTCAGTTCAATGCAAGGAAGTACAACTTGTGTGCCACATCACCTCCATCTACCTCTAGAACAGTTTTTCTTTTTAAAAAATATTTTATTTATTTCTGAGAGAGAGAGAGAGAGAGAGAGAGAGAGAGAGAGAGAGAGAGAGAAATAGGCAGACACACAGAGAGAATGGGGCACCAGGGCCTAAAGCCACTGCAAATGAACTCCAGACACATGCGCCACCTTGTGCATCTGACTTTACATGGGTACTGAGGAATCGAACTCAGGTCCTTCTACATAGCAGACAAATGCCTTAACCACTCCAGCCCCTCTAGAACTACTCTAGGGGCTTCACCTATGGATAATCATACTCCTCTCTCTCTCTCTCTCTCTCTCTCTCTCTCTCTCTCTCTCTCTCCCCCCCCCCCCATGCCTGGCCATAGTATTTGTCTTGTTTGTGGCTGGTTCCTTTCATTTAATATGCCTTTAAGGTTCATTTCATAGCATGTTTCTTTGATGGTTTTTATTCTAAGTATATTGAGAATCATCAGCTCACACGCTCTGCTTCCCTGCCCTGCCTCACACAGAATAGGTTAAGTGAAATCTATAGAGGAAAGATGAGAACATACCCACAGACTCTGAGAGTGGAAAGGATCTTAACTACCACCTGATTCTACAGCCCAGCCTTAGAGGACACCTTCACTATTGCTCCTGAGTGGGAAGAGGGTTTAGGAGAGTAGCAATCTTCCATAGTTAAAGGCATCTTACATATTTTCCTGATGTTTTGTGTGTATTGTTTCACTTGATTCTAACAATAATTCTAACATAGCTTCAGGCAGGTCTCATTTTTCTCTGCTTTATTGGGAGATGGCACAACCCTAGAGGGTAGACTGAGGTAGCTCCTGCACAAATGTGATGGAGTCTCTTAAGTCCAGTCTTCTGTCCTTTCTCTGCGAACTGCCCCATCCCACACAAGCCTGGATACAGACCTGCCTCTATTCCATTCCTTACCCAAGGTTCACTTAACCCTTTTTGGAGTTATGACCTTAAACTCCAAGGTCATGTTGCAGGACAGGGAAATGCTGATTAGGCACAGTCAGATGTGGGATGAGGTGGAGCCAGAGCTCTGAGCAAGTGACTGGCCATACTAGAGAAGATGTCACAGCTTCATCAGGGCCACCACTTTTAGAATCAGGAGACCTGTGGCATTTGAACGAGTTTGTTGCTTAACCATAGTACCAAAATGCCCTCCCTCTTGTCCTGAGGTTGGGAATATAGAGGACCTGCTGATGTCAACTAATGCTGATGGTACCGGAAGAAGACCGATTTCTCACTGGCCCTCCTTTGTCTTGGTCTGAATCCTAATCTTGAGCTTCTGTGGAGAAGAGAGGACCCAGGGACAGAGGCCCTGTGAGTGGTTGTGAGGGGACAGCTCAAAGGCCTTTCCCTCAGGGGTCCATAAGTGCCGGGTGAAACTTAAGAAGAGCAAGCTGTCGTCCATCTGCCAGCTCTAGGGGTCATAAGCTCCCAGATGGTGCAGGAAGGTTGAGGGCAAAGGGGAAAGATGGCAACTGGAATGTCAGGAGAGTTCAATGAGGACTGTTATGTTTGCTGTGCACGTCTGTCATCGTTTTGATCTTCCCAAAGGAACACAACACTCCAATAAATCTTCAGCTTTATGTAAATAATCACAGGACTTCACTGGGGCTCTTCTGCCCTGGATTCCCGATGTGGGTCATGGACAGGAGAGATGAAGTCTGTCCATAAGGGCTGGAGGGATGTTTCAGGGGTAAAGGTGCTTATTACACAAGTGTGAAGATCTGAGTTCAGATCCAGAGAACCCATGGAAATGTTAGGTGTTGTGGTACACACCTGTCACCCCAGCCCTCTGGAAGCAGAGATGGGCATTTCTGGGGCTCTCTGAGTAGCCAGATGAGCCAAATCAATTAGTTCAGTGAGAGACCTTGTCTCCATAAATAATGTGGAGAGTGATAGAGAGATACCCAGTGTTGACCTCTGGTCTCCGCAGGCACACACATACATATGTGCTTTCATATACATACAAATACACATGCATGCATAACTCGCGCACGCACACACACACACACACACACACACACACACACACACACACACACACACACTGAGTGGATAACACACTCAGGTGAGCAGCCAAGTTGGAGTGGGTGGGAAAGGGTGGTAGGTGTTCCTGAAAGTGCTTCCCTGGGAATGGGGGCGGGTATAGGAAATTCTAGCTCCTGAGCTGCAGCAAATACAGGAACATGTGAAGCAGTCTTTGATCTTTATTGACCTTCTGACTCTCTGGAAGCCCAGATCTGAGCTTCTGGAACTTTCTTTCAACTGGCCCTGCTGCACATTGCTGAAAAGCCAGTACTGGTGTGAGGCATCTCCCAACTCAGACATGAGTCATGTCAGCTTAATTTAATGTCCTGACCTCGTCCTTGGAAGGAAACCCAACATGGAAAGCCACATGCAGTGCAGCAAACAGGAGCCGGGCAAAGGGCATCAGAGGCGCCCACAGCTTGCCCACAACCTCCTCCAACCTCCTAACAGAGATGGGAACAGCTGTGGGCCCTTTGCCCGCTCCCTTGCAGCAGAACAGTGGGTTGTGTGTCATCAACAACTCATGTGCCCATCACAATGTCACTGAAGGCTGAGGAAAGAGTCAGCAGGCAGGCAGAGGATCCCTGTGTTCCTTCTTTCTTTCTGGCAGGGGGGGGGGTCTCATCTTGAGTTTCACCCACACCTAATTGTCCTGACAGGCTACCCAGTCCTTTGGGGACAAATGGACAGAGGGAGCACTAAAGCTCCTGCACATTTGGACACAAATATTCAAGCCTTTCAATAATTCATATGCCCATTTCCATACATAGCCCCACTTAGGGAGGGATCTCAGCGAAACCTAAAAGCTTTCTGGTCACATAGCCTCATCAGCATCTTCCTAAAAGGTTCTGAGCTCAACATCTACAGCTTCAGCGCTTATGAAGAGAAACCGAGAGATCCAGGTGGTAGTCATTGAAAAGTCACTTAATATTTCTCAGTGCAAGGAGCTATACTTAATGGGACACAATGTTTTTTCCCTAAGCAGTTGGGGAAAAAAAACCCTTGACATCATATTAATAATGTCAAGTTTTATTGGCTCTCTCATTTGACATGATATTAAACTTTTCAGACTCTATCTCGACTGAGGTATAAGGTTGTTAAAATGTGGACAGATCAGAGTATTACCGAGAGGTGATGAGGAAGAAAAGTGGGTGGAGAGAGATAGAAGAGTTGTGACCTGGGCATACCAGGTAGCCCCTTCCTGGGGCTGTGTTCTCTGGACTGCTGTTGCTGGCAGCTCAGGGCCACGTGGGGCTTCAAAATCACCTGGTGGGGATGTTCCTAGTCCTCTGCAGTCTGGTCAGAATCAAGTGAAAACATCAACTTTAAAGCCAATGCCAGAGCCTGCAGGGGAACCCAAGCACAGCTTTGCTCCATAGCACTTCCTTAGAAGCAGGGAGCTCCCTGGGCTGCTAACGGTAATGCCAGTGACAGCCAGCCTTTGCCTGGTGCTCTACCGCATGGCATGACTGTTGGAAGCAGTCTCAGTGAGTTAGAGCTCATTGTGCTCACCATCCTCTTCACGGTCTTTCAGGAGTATGTGTATGTGGTGTGCATACGTGTCATAAGTATGTGGGTGCACATGTGTGTATGCGTGCATGGAGAGGTCACAGGTTAGGGTGTCTTCCTTAGTGACTTTTCACTTGATTCTTTGAGGCAGGTTTTTTTTTTAATTGTCTGAGGTAGGGTCTCACTCTAGCCCAGGCTGACCTAGAATTCACTGTTAGTCTCAGGCTAGCCTTGAACTCATGGTGATCCTCTTGCCTCTGCCTCCCAAGTGCTGGGATTTGAGGCATGTACCACCATGTCCAGCCCTGAGGCTGGAATTCACCTATTTTGTAGGCTAGTTAGATAGCAAGCCCTCAAGATTCTCCTGTCTCTGCCTTCCCAGCACTGGAATTGTGTGCATATGCCACCATGCACACCCAGCATTTTACATGGATGCTAGGGATCTGAACTCAGGTCTTCATGCTTGCACTATGAACACTTTACTAACTGAGCCATCGACCTGGCCCCTCCCCACTTTAGAAATGGCATCTCATGTAGCTAATGTTGGTCTCCAGTTCACAATGTAGCCTGGGCTGGCCTTGAACTTGAGATTCTGCCTTAGTCTTCAGATTGCTGGGATTTTGGAGTGCACCACCCATTTTAAGATAGAAGAATACAGGAAATGAGGTATCACTTGGGTATGATTCACCTGGGAATCCTATCCAAGCAGGGGGTCTGGTTGGTTTACCACCTTGCAGTACAGTGAAAATCATAGCACGTCACACCTGCAAGGGCCAGGGACGTCACCTGGCCCTTACTCATCGGGGTCTGACATCTGAGCAAGTTGGAGGTTTTCAGCCTACACTCAGCACTAACTTTTTCCTGTCAGGAGCAAAACCATAAATAACATATTTTAAGCAGAAAACACTCCAGCAACCCAATACTGTATGTCTAAAGCCATTTTGATGTTGGAGAGATACAGTAATACTTCTATGCTTTGTTTAAAGAAATTGTTTGCAGCGTATTTGCAGTGAAATCACTCCAAAGAGTTTATTTGGGATGATTGATTTATAGGAATCTGGCTCACATACCCAGAGGATGACACTTAAATCATATCTTCTTTTCATTTATAATAAGGAACAAAATGATCCTATTTTGACAAGTCTGATCATTTGGGGGGTTGAACAGGTTCCCTTGGTGGGCCCAGTCTTAGCTCGCAGAACTGATAGAATATTATTACGTCTCATTAAAATCAGCAGCAGCTGCTTCGGCTGGCTGCCCCACAGAAAACAGAGCTTTGCGGGTTTCTCTGCAGTATCAGCCTACCTACTGATTTGAAAGGCTACAACTGGAACTATCTTCAGCTGTGATTGCCAGTGCTCATCTCCATTTGGTTTCAATGTAGAGCATCCCTCCCTTAAAACACCCCTCCTCCCCGCAGGGATGGCACTCACAAATCTGAGTCTTTCCCTCACCATTGGTGCTGCTGGAGCTTGTGGCCTGAGGACCCTGCAGAGACCCCATCCCATTCCCAGCCTAGTGGGAATCCTATGGTCCAGGTGTGGTGTGAGAGTGGCATTTGTGGTTTGGACAGCTGCCCTTTGCCTACACCCAACAAGTGGTTTTTATAGCTCTCTTATGTTTGCAGGTCCCCAGCTGGGGAAGAACTGCCCACATTTCCAGAAGCTGTGATTCCCTTTAAAGTAGTTCTGCTCAGCAGGCTGGGCCCGCCTTGGGCCAGGTGTGGTGTAGCTATTTCCTCTGGATTACAACATTCCCACTTGGAGGCAAGGGAAAAGGTCCGTAAACTCACAAGAAATACTATAAGAAATATACAAGACTCACTAGCCCAACTTCTATAAGTAGTAAGCATGAGAGTGGGAGGAGCCAAAAACTGTCTAGGGAACTCTCCTGTCCCTGCTGGAGTGGGCTTTTTGGTGATGTAGCTGCCTGAATCTCCCAAGTTAGAGCAAATAACCCCTCATCCATGCTCCTCTAGGTAACCCCAATAAACTACTGGTTCACTCACCTAGACTTGGGTGGAATGTTTTTAGTTGTTGTCATTGTTTGGGGGCCATCATCACTGCCTGCCTCTGCCCCTCCTGGAAGGTGATGTGTAGTACCAGGCCTTCTCTCTGCTCCTTCCTCTGGCAGGACCCACCCAATACTACTTCCTCTTCTTGGGGGAGAGCTGAGTTCAATCTATGACAACCACACAGTGAGAAGACCAGAAAGTTCCCTGGAACAAATCCTCTCCAAGTACTGGAGGTCTGAGGAGAGTTCTGTGAAAGAGCTTCCTTCTCTCATCTCTCTCTTTCATCTCTCTGAATCCCCTCCCCTCGACTTATCTTTTTCCCCTCTCTGCCCCTAGCCCCCTCCTCTTTGGATGAATTCACTATCCAGAACAGCCAATTTAGCGGGCGGCCATGTGCCCGGCTGAAGTCCCTGGGATCAGTGGCTGTAGGGAAGGGCCCAGGCGGATGGAGAAATCAAAGACGAAACGAGCATTTGGATCTTGCTGAAGCCGAAGC
Organism: Zapus hudsonius; assembly: GCA_004024765.1. Classification (NCBI taxonomy): domain Eukaryota; kingdom Metazoa; phylum Chordata; class Mammalia; order Rodentia; family Dipodidae; genus Zapus; species Zapus hudsonius. The sequence continues at coordinate 19,483 of PVHP010000310.1, read as the reverse complement.
TGGCCATCCTTTATGCATTATTCATGGGTGACACTGTCACCTCTTCTCTACTCTCTCCACTGAGCTACGACAGAGCCCAGAATGCAAGTGGCTTTGAAACACTGCACAACGGCACAGATCGATCCTCAACCCTGCACGTGGCCAGACGAGGCCATGTTGTGGCCTGACTCAGGGACACTGCAGGCCAGGTGAACAAGAATCTTGACCCATGCTTCTCTGGTTAGACACTGCAAGCTGCAGGAAACACTCCTCACTAAGTGTGTGGCTCCAGACATCTAAAGCAAATGTTCCAAATCCGAAGCAAGCAACTGGCCTCTGTGTTTTCAGTGATGAATTATTGACCTTGGGCAAGTCATTAGATTTGTCTGAGCTTCCCTGTAGCATCCTGATGCCTCAGAGTTCATCTTCACTTTCCCACGGGTGCTGTAAGGACAGAATCTGTTAATATGTGTGAAAGTACTTTGTAACCTATAAATCTTACATAAAAAAGCATTTAAAATGCATATCAAGGGAGAGGGATTCACAAGGCATTGCACACTGTCAGGGAAATACCCAGGAGGTCAATATTATTGTTAAAAAAGTCTCTATCTTTCTTTTTGCGTATGTGGAGGTGTTTGTATGTGTGTGCAGGTGTATATATGTGCATTGGAGGTTAGAAGTCAATATTAGGTGCCTTATTCAATCACTCTCCTTGTTTTTTGTTAATCTTTTTGGTGTGTGTGTACATGCTCATGTGTGAGAGGTCAGAGAACTACCTTAGGTGTTGGTTGAACTTCTCCTTTGAGGAAGGGTCTCATATTATTCACTACTGGCCTGTAAGCTTCTGGGGCATTCTCCTGTCTCTGCTTCCCATTTTGGCGTTGGCACAGCACACTGAGATTCCAGATACTTGCTACAGTGTCCAACTTTACATGGGTTCTGGGAATCTGAACTGAGGTACTCATGCTTGCCAGGTAAGTGCTTTATCCACTGAGCCACCTCCCCAACCTTCCACCTTAGGTTTTGAGACAGGGTCTCTCACCAAACCTGAGTCTCATCAGGGAGCTCCTGTGCTGGGCTTATAGGCACTTCTGGCATTTAGGTGGGTGCTGGAGATCTGAACTCTGGCCCTCATGCATACATGGCAAGCACTTTACAGAATGAACCATCTCCCCAGCCCCTAGAAGTCCCTACCTTAATATACAAAGAAAGTCAAGAGGCTCGGAGAAGTGAAGAGGTCCAGAGTTGAGATTCCACACCTGCTGGGGTCCTCCCTCTCACTCTGCAGGTACCATTCCAGACAGATTAACAGGTAGCTCTACAGGCTTCACAGACAACACATATTTTCCCCTCTGGGGACACTCCTGGACTGGAAGTTCTAAGAGGTCCCAGGCCTCTGCCACCCTATTTGCACTAGTTTTGCCTTGACCCAAGGGGTATGTCTGTATGCCTACAAGGCTGGCCTGGAGGGACTGACTCTCAGCTGGGGATGCCTAGCCTGAGCCCTGGGAGCCTCCCTGGACCTTCTCTCATCTTAGCACTGGCCTTTGTTTTTGTCTTGATTCATTTTCTCTGGAACTTACCTAAGGAAGCATTCCCTTGGCAAGAGAAAGCTACTGTCTCTAAGAGCCAGCTCAGAACTTCTGAAGGGCTAAAAGGAGAGGGGAGACCAAGGGCCCATGTGCCCCTTTGATGGAGCCAATGGGAGATCTTTCCAGAAAATTACACTGACATGACACTCAGCTGCTCAGCCTTCCTCACTGGCATGAGTCTGGAATAATTACCCAGGGCAGACATACTCAGAGGACATAAGCTGGCTAAGGCTCTTAGAAGGCAGTCTGATGACATTGTTATATATCTGTCCCAGGGCTCAGGACACAGCAGGGTTGGGTGTTAGCTGATTATAGGATCCTGTCAGCACAGAGCTTTCAGAGAGTCCAAAGAGCCAGCCCATCTCCTTGGGGAGACACTAAGCTTGTACACCCTCAGAGGAATGCTAAGGGTTTGAGCTGTGAAAAGTTCTCCTCTTTCAGCCTTGATGGGGTGATGGGATAGAAAGTTAGGGAGTGGGCCTGGGGAAGAACATTTCTGTGTCAGAACTCAAGGCTCATGGCAGGAAGACACAAATTTTTCTTTGCAGTCAGGGCAGGCTCAGGTGGCCACAGGAGAGACTAAATTTAGGCAAAGCAGAAAGTAAGTCAGGATGCCTCTAGGCCTTGTGGTATAATTCCTAAATGTTACTATTTATTCTATTTATTGCTTTCCAAGAACTTTCTTATATTGTTTCTTTTAATCCTTCCAACCTGATGAAAAGGGTAGGTTATTAAAATTTCATTTTACAGGTGAATAAGGATGAGATCGCTGAGATAGCATCTGTAGTCAGAGATGGAGAGGATGGAGCTAGAATTTAGACCATGCCAGGGCTGAAGCAAGTGCCCTCCCATGCCGCTCCCCTCCCGTGATAAGAGAGGACATGGGACTCAGGGAGCCAGGTCCTGCCTCATCTGCTTCTAGCATCTGACTGCCACCTGCTGAGCTAGCCCCTGGCTTCCATGCCCATCCCTGAGGGCCAGTCACCTTTTCCAGGGATCCTCTGTCCTGAACTGAGTCATCTTGCACAAGCAGTAGTCCCCTGACCCCCCACTCTGCCCCTCTCTGTTTCTTTTGCAGCTTAGTGGGTCTTAATCTGGCCCAGGAGGTCTTGTTAGTTTCAAGAGCTCCCCCCAACCTTTTAATAAACATTTCTTATGTTATCAGAATTACTTCCTAATTTATTCCCTTCTGTTCCTGAATATCTAAATCCTATTTGAGTTAATGCCCTTCATTTTCATTTATAAAGACAGATACAAAATAATTATTTCCTATCTCTGGGATTCCTTATCTCCTGTCCTAATAAAGCCTTCATAGATGAACATTTCCCGTCAGTGGAAAAAGCCTGAGTGTTTGTTTGGTGGGTTTTTTTTAATCATTCTTTAAAGAAGGAAAATAAAATGCTTTCTCGAGTCTTGTCTCTTCTCTCCCCTCTCCCTCCTTTCCCCACTCTCATCCTCACTCCCTATCTGCCTTCCCTCTCTCTGTCCCCTCCTGCTGCCCAGGCCTCACCCGCTATGCCCAGTGCCCCTCTACCACTTATTGGCACCGGAGCCTCACATTTGAATTTCATCAGTCCTGAGCCTGCCTTTAAGTGAAAGTCCCCCCAGCTAGTAAAATTGGTTTAGAGAAGCAGACGTTGGCTCAAAAAGAAACATTCTTTGGTTTCCTCTCATGAAAACTAGCGAGCAGAGAATTCACAGTTCTTCTCCCGGCATCTCTTTGAAGTGTTTGATTGAAAGGAGAGAGGATGGAAAAGATGGGAGAGGGGGCTGAGGTGGGAATGAGGATTCCAGGTTTAACTTTCAGCTTTGAAGACAGGAACCCAGGCTTTGGGACCTCTCTGATCCTTGCCACCTAGGGCAGGACAATGACTTTTGGCTATTCAGTATCCACTCCAGACTCTTTCACCCACCCCTCTGATTTGGGGATAAAGTGACACATAGTTTAAATCCAGGGTTTGGAGTCACTAAAGGAAAGCAGGCTGAATTTTAGGGACAGCTCTATTCTCGGCAAACAGTTGCTCAAATCCAACTGCTACCACTTCTATATGTCAATCACATAAATGAGTGATCTTATTTGCTTCTCATGAGAACCTTGTGGCCTGGGTGCCCTTGTTTCCCTGTTGCGAGAATGGGGAAACTGAGGCTTCAAGAGACTGGGTACTTTGCTCTCGGCACTCAGTCAGCAAAGGTGCCTCTTGACCTTGAATTCGGGTCTTCCTTAATGCTCCTCCTCCTTCAGCACCAGGACCTTTGTGAGCAAGGACATCTGTCCCTCTCCCTGCTGTTAAGGCCTTCATTGTCCAGGCGAGGCAGGATGGCTGAAGAACTCCTTTGTGAAGCTAGATAAGGATGAGCTCTTTCATCACTGGTAGGGAATGCAGTTTATGAAGTTAGAGGGAAAAAAACACGAAAGAAGAAAAGTTTGAAAGCATGGTGGTAAGGAGAGGTCAAGCTTGTAGCTGGGGAACTGGAAATGCTTTTGTATTAAATCCTTTCAGATGAGAACAGGAAGTTGAGGCCTGGGAAGAGGCAGACCCCTGTCTTCACTCGACTGAGCAGCTAAACCTCACTGAACTGGACACAGTCCCTGGAGGACTCAGCTTCACCTCTTGGAGGGATATGTGGAAGCAAACTAGGGGCATCTGTCCAGGGAGACTGGGAAATTGGCACCTCTCACAGCAAGACAAGTGGAGGTACAGAGAGGGCTTAGGGGGCAGAGGATAAAGCTCAGCTGCTAGAGTGCTTGTCAAGCATGCAGAAGGCCCTGGGTTTAATCCCCAGTGATGTATAAACCAGGCATGGTGGCATATGCATTTAATCCCGGCACCCACCACAGAGGTAAAGCCTGAATGATCAAAAGTTCAAGGTCATCCTTAACTACATAGTAACTGAGCAGCCTTGTGGCTCACACTTCCAGACTTGCAAACTCTGAAACCAAGGTAGGTGTCTCTGAGGTCCCAAACCTAAGAAGAAAGGTGATCATTTTTGGTCAGTGAATGGGGCTAGTCAGCCAGTGCTATTGTTCTTCTGGCTTCCTGGAAGATCTTCACCTAAGGGAGCAGTGTGACCTTGATCTTTTATATTATTGGGTCTCAGTGGTCATGCACAGACGGCTTGTAAAACATCATCAGCATAATCTCTCATACAGAGGCAGGAAGGATGATGTCAGTGAGGAAGTTCTAGCTGGAGGAACTATTTGTGAATCAATGTAAACCAAACAACTGTTCCATAGAGTGTGGTTCTGAAACCACAGCTCAGTCAGTTGAGACATCTCAGGTTGATGTCTCAAAGGTAATGAGGGGTCCTTTGTTGCCATGTGAAGCTACTACTAGAACTAGTCTCTTGATCCTAGGAAAAGCCTCTGGTGGACATTTGTAGCCAGCAGAGACAAGCAGAACCATCCATGGATGGGTTGGTTTTATATGGAACTCTGAAGCATTAAGGGGCTGTGGTTTGGTAGTTTGGCGTGCTGCTAACAATGGGGCAGATGGTGGATTCTGCAGTGATCTGGGCATGAGTTATATTAATAAGGGGTCAGGACCTTTGATGAAGGGGTCTTGGGAAGGCAAAGAGCAGGCTCTCATGGTATCTTTCTAGATACAAAAGAAACTTTGCCAGCATTGTATTTGGGGGTGAAGGGTCCCTAATATAGCGCAAACACAAATGGTCTGGGAGTTACCAAAGCTGAACTTGGTCCCATGGCTCCCAGAGCTCCATTCTAGTCCCAGAAAATATAAGGGTTTGGTGGCCAATCTTTTCCATTCTTCAATTGACTCACATATTGTGAATTTTGTCAGATCTCTTAATATCTTCCTTTCAGTTGTTTCCTGTTGAAGTTTATTCACACTCTAATAATACTATCCACTAAACATGGGCTTGGTGTGAACCTGCTTGTTTTGGAATGAACTTCGTAGCCATTTGTTTTCATTAAGTTCATCTGTGTGCTACCTGAAGTTATCTTTTGTGTCCTTTTTTGAGGAACCCAGGGCCAATTGATTGCAGGCCCCTCCATCTCTGCAGTGAGGGATTCCATGGGGAATACCTTTCTTTCTCTTTCTAAATGGAGGATAAAACTTGTAGACGCTGAATCCCTACTGGGAAGGAGAAAAAGATCTGCATGTATCACGGATGCTGAAGCCAGGCTCTGAGAGGAATGACAAAGTCGTCACTAATTGCAGCCAATTACCCTATCAGTGGTGCTGGTAAGGAAAATGACTTCTTCTAGCGTTGTCATGGAAAGAATTACCATACTGGTAAATAATTTTGACTCCAGTGATTTTTAATGCTAAAATTTGCTACAAGTACTTAGAGAATTTTAAAAGAACAACACAAAAAAAAACCAGTATCTCCATTTGAGATTAATGAGACCCTTTTGTAATTAATATCCCACTAGTCACACCTGTAATTTTGAGTATGAAGAAGAAACATTAATAATATTTTCCTTTCTTGAAGGGTGGAATTATTTCCTCCTGTGTCCCTGAGGCCTACTGGCTCCTCATGAAGGTGTTCTCTGTTGTTCTGAGAGGACTTGCTTCTTGTCCACTCTTCACCCAAGGGAACTAAACTGCCACCAGCACAAATGGTGATGTGTGCACGGAGTTTCTTGCCTGTGACTCAATTCTTTGAGAGTGGTGGCTTTTTCTCTGTTGTCTGTGGCCCAGCTTTATTATCTGTAGATGAATGCAAGGTGAAGTGGCCTGGGGACTGTCATGCCTGCACTGTGTACACATGTGCATGTGTGTTGAGATGTAAGCTGCTGCTCTATCTTTAAGAAAACACGAATACTAAACTTCCCAAAATAATTAAATTAATTGATTGTTTTATTTATTCTCATTCATTAAGTACCTATTAAGCACATCAGGCAATCATTCAATCTATGCATCGGTCTATGGAGTTAGTTTTAATAAGTATGCATCAAGAATCACTTATGTTCTTTTTTCAGCTTTGTGAGTGTGTGTGTATGTATGTGCACTCGAATGTTTGTGGGAGTGCAGGTGTGTGCATGCCAGAGTGCAGGTGTGTGCATGCCACAGTGCAGGAATGTGCATGCCAGAGTGCAGGTGTGTGCATGCCATAGTGCAGGCGTGTGTATGCCACAGTGCAGGCGTGTGTATGCCAGAGTGCAGGCGTGTGTATGCCAGAGTGCAGGTGTGTGAATGCCACAGTGCAGGTGTGTGCATGCCAGAGTGCAGGTGTGTGCATGCCATAGTGCAGGTATGTTTATGCCACAGTGCAGGCGTGTGTATGCCACAGTGCAGGCGTGTGCATGCCACAGTACAGGTGTGTGTATGCCACAGTGCAGGTGTGTGCATGCCACAGTGAAGGCATGTGCATGCCACAGTGCAGGTGTGTGCATGCCACAGTGAAGGCATGTGCATGCCACAGTGCAGGTGTGTACATGCCACAGTGCAAATGTCAAGGTTAAAGGACAACTTTTAGTGTCAGTCCTCTACTTTCACCTTAAGACAGAATCTCAGGCTAGGGAGATGGCTTACTAGGGCTGGGGAGATAGCTTCTTAGAGAAAGCAACTGCTGCTCAAGCCTGAATACCCAAGTTCAATCCTTAGACCCTATGTATACAGCTGGAAGCCATGCTGGACTTCTGTAATCCCAACATCCTGATGTGGAGCTAGGAGGTAGAGGCAGAAGAATTTCCAGGAAGTTGTCAGTTAGCTCAGCACAACAAACAACTTCAGGGCGACACTGAGAGAAACCCTGTCTCCCATGGGGTGGAGTGGCAAGGATGACCTGAACTTGTTCTCTGCCTCTGTGCATGTACATGTGCCTGAAAACACACACACACACACACACACACACACACACACACACAACCACAGAGTCTCTTGTTCATCTCTGCATTTGTCAGGGTAGCTGTCCCAGGAGCCTCGGGATTCTCCGATCTCCACCTCCCATCTCACTTGAGAAGCACTGAGATTCCAGACACACTACTGCATCTGGCTTTACTTGAGTTCTGGGAATCTGAGCACAGGTCCTCACACTTGTGTGGCAAGCACTTTACCCACTGGGCCATCTCTCTAACCCCCTTATAATCTTTCTTTTTTAACTGAAAATATGTTACCACATGATGTCAAATAACAATACAACTCAGGAGCAAACACAATGAATGATACTAATGGTATATATTTAAAGTCATTTTTGCAAGAATTCAGTGGAATAGGCCAGTAATGCCAGTGCTCAGGAAGTAGGAAGAGCTCTAGTTCAAAGCCAAAATGGGTCAGAGTTTTAAGCCATTCTGAGCTACATAGTGATGATACCCTGTTGTGCTGGTTAGGTTTTGTTGTCAACTTGAACTTTTTAGTTATCTTGGGTTTGGTCTCTGAGGATGTTCACAGGAAGGCAGCCTCTCAGTAGGGGGCAGGATATAAGGAAGCTCAGGAGAGCTAGAAATGAACATCCCTTCCTTTATGAGCAGTGCAGGAAGGAAATTCCAGAGACTCAGGAAGCCATTAAGTCTGAGATAGGGTTTCAAGACCCTGCCCTAAGGCTATCTAAAGAGGATATTTCTCTCCCTTCACTCCCCTGCCTGTTTGCTGGCATGTGGTGTTGGCGATGGCTTCTCTCTGTCTCTGCTTGGACCTGTGAAAGGGGGCTAGCCTCTTGTACCATAATGGATCTGTAGCTTCAATAAATCTTTTCCTCCCATAACTCTTCCAAGTTTCGAGATTCATCCAGTGACTTGTGGCTGATTACAACACCTGTCTAAAAATACTCCCTCAAATTAAAAATAAATCTCAAAAAAAACCACAGGGAAGAGATATTTATAGACTGATGAATTTCAAAATAAACATCAGGGCTACAGAGATGGCTCAGTGGTTAAAGGCACTTGCTTGCAAAAAGCCTTACAGCCTGAGTTCGATTTTTTTAGTACTTACATAAAGCCAGATGCAGAAAGTGGTGCATGTGTGTGGAGTTTGTTTGCAGTGACAGGAGGCCCTTGTGCCCATTCTCTCTGAACAAAACAAGAATTATGGCTTGGAGATATAGCTTTGTAGTAAGGAGCATGTGTGAGACCCAGGGTTCAAAACCAAACAAAACCAGCAACAATACAAATAGCCAACAAACAAAACACTCAAGCAAAACAAAACAAACAAAAGCATTGAGCACGGAGAGATTTCAACAGACTATTACATGGTAATTGTATTCCAGTTGGCAGAGAAGAGGAGAGGGTAAGGACTGGACATTTTAGACAGAACATCAGCTCAACCATCTACTTGTAGGGATTTTGACAAATCTGATGACCTCTCCAGTCCTCAATATTTTCCTGTGTAAAATGGGATTTGAGTTAGCTACTTTCATATTTTATGTTTCAATGAAAATCTAGTGAAATAATTTGGTACAGAGTCAGGGGAGAGACAATGACCTTGAAGTGACCTTGGGTAGTAGACCAAGAGTGACTGTTCTGCATGAGAAAGCATGGGCTCTGATTGAACTTTTGCCTTAGTTTGGAGGTCTGATAGGAATTCTCTTCCTCTGGACTGGAAGAAACACAGTCTCATGATCATGCCAACAAATGCCTGTGGCAAATTCAGTACACAGCTTGATACAGCTTTTGGAGAATTCTTTCTTTCCATGAAAACAAAAGTTTTTTTTTTTTTGCTTAATTATTCAGCACACTCATGTGTTTAAAAATACTGTCCACTCTCTAACTAGCTGTCTTTTGAACAAAGCTTCTTGGCTTCTTAGGAGCTGGGCCCCATTGTCTAAGGTTCCTTAGAAAAACTGTGGGCCAGGCATTATCCCAGCTGTCCCTGGGCTCCCAGCGAAGTGTTCCCCAGCAGAGGCGTCTGGACTTCCTGCAGAGATAGGAGCAGGTGCTCTAGGCTCCCTGGGGTCTGGCATTGGCACAGTGTGGATGGGGATTAGACAAGGAGAAAAGGTCGTTTTTCCTTAAGGGTGGACGGTGAGTTTCAGGGAATCAGAAAAATCTCTGGACACTGTTTCTTGAGCTAATTTTATTGACCTATTCACCTAGTATCCACTCAGTCTTCCATCGGTCCAACATTATTATTTATTATGTATTCTGTGCCTTTGCTCTGGACCCTCATGCACAGAGAATAATCTGTGTCAGAAAATTATTATAAGAAGAAATAGGTTGACCTTTCTTTCTCTCCATCTTCTTCCATCTCCCTCTTCTCCTCCTGCTCCTTCTGAAACAGGTTTCTCTCTCTCCCAGGCCAGCCGGAAACTCCCTATGTAGCTAAGGATGGCTTTGAACACCTGATCCTCCTGCCCTCATCTCCAGAGTGCTGGGATTACAGACATGCGACATCATGTCCAGTTTATGTGGGCTGGGGATTGAACTCAGGGCTCCATGCATTTTAGGCAAACACTCCTTTAACTGAGCTCCATCCCCTATCCCTAAATAGGTAATTTTTTCCTAATATTTTAGAACAAACCTTATAATTTTTAATCCTACCCAATTTATTACAAGATTTCCCTCACCCTTTCTATTCTCTCTGTTTCTATCTCTCTGTCTCTCTGACAGGGACTCATTACCTATCCCTGGTGGCTGACCTTGAACTCTTGATCCTTCTAGTTCCAACTCCCAAGTACTTGGATTATAGGTGTGTGCCACTCTGGCTGGCTTTATTATATGATTTTTTTAGAACTGTCCTAATACTATAGTATTTTAGGATATGTACAGTGGCTATCTCACCTTGAGGGGGCCTCAGATCTCAGGTCCTGGGCAGAAGAACCCTGGCTGCATCAGCAGTCATCCCAGCCCTTCATCAGTAGAAACTGAAGGACTTGGATGATGAAAATGTGTATTTATCCAAACAGCAGCCCAGTCGGATGCTAGAATTACAGTGTTTAATGCAGCCACCAGCCTCCAAATGCCCCTTTAATAATCCAGCCTGCTTGCCCAGCCATTTGGCTGAAGATGCCAAAACAATGACATCAAAAGAAAGGGAAAGCGCCTGAGTTGGAACTGTGACTCACTCTAGAGTGATGCAGGCAGTGGGGAAGGAAGGGCCTGCCACGCTGCCTGTGATCATGTCAGATGGCCTTCCTTCCACTATTCATCTTTTCTGAGGAGCTGTCTTTCTTGAATTGGGGTGGAGGTGTAGGATGAGATGTGGTGGTAGCCATCTTTAACTCTGGACCACACGAGGCAGTTCAAGTTTACCAAGCAGATGATTTCCATAACTGGAATAAAAGATGCAGAGAGGAAAGTAGTATTAAGAGAGATTAAGTGACATCTGGTAGGACTTTCTAACTATTAAGGTCCCCAAAAAAGTGCCAGATTAGCCTTGACCTTTGAGTTTTTTCATCTGTCAAGTCAGAATCAGATGCTCCTATCTTGAAAGCAGCAATCATGACCGGATTCAAAGAAATTGTGTATATAGTCGTGGTCACGTACTTGCTTGAATCCAAACCTGGCCTCAAGAGAGGAGAACAAGGGTTTTCAAAGCACACAGCCTCTAAGCCAGACCATGTAAGCTCCTAAGAATATACTGGCCAATAGGATGCTGCCTTTCCATCGTCCTCTTACGGACAGTCCATCTTGAAAACAGCTCTGCTGATACTGACTTTAAAAATAAAATGATTATCCAGAACTCCTTTTGGAAACATAAAAACGAAGGTTCAAAGAGATAATTGTTTTTCTCAGATTCCATGCTGAGAAAAACATGCTGCAAATCAGGAGGTCTCCAGGGCCATTGACCCCAAGCCCCGGATAGGTCTAAGCTGTAGTGCTCAAGCAGGTGGGAGAGGGGGAAAAGCCTGATATTTTGTCCATGAGTGTTTAACCCTGTAGAGTCACCCATATTCTTCCCATTCTCTATTCCTTTTCTATAAGAATTAAGAGCACAGGGACTCTTCACCTCTGCTGAGGACATGATCATAGAAGACAGGCTGGTCTGCTGGGAGGTTCACATTGGCAAGAAGTTCCAGATGGAAACAAAGATATTAAAATTGGAATGGTGAATGGTTTGTGAAGGCTAGCCAGATTCCCCATCAGTCATCTTCAAGGATGGGAGAGCTTAACCATAGCATTTACCTAGTTACAGGTACCATTTATTGCAAGACTCTTCAAATCCAAGATGAGCCAGAGATCAGGCTCTGAGGCTCTGATCTCAGAGATCAGGGAAACTTTGTTATGCTTGACCTAAGATGATGTTGAGTTGTGGTGGGCTTGGTTGGATCCTTAAAAAGGTGGGTTCTATTTCTGTTGTCACTTGGTAAAGAGAGGCACAAGGAACAAATTAGATCAGGAAAATTGATCCCAAGATGGCCAAAGAGCTTCCCAGTTTAGAAGCGAAGATAGATGGAGGGATGAGGTGCATTTCTTTGGGATCTGACAAGGCCAGCTCTCCTTTGGGGGTATGCAGGTGGAAGGTGCTGGTGTAATCAGCCTCAGTCTCAGGATGAGGGCTGATGGGCAAAGGTCCCAGCAGGAGTAGGAAAGCGGCACCTCGTCTAGACAACACCTGCTTGAAGCCAACCTTTCTCCTTGCTGCAACAAAGAACCCAATCAAAAGCAGTTGACGGGAGGAATGGGTTTATTTTGGCTTACGTACTCGAGGAGAAGCTCAATGATGGCATGAGCAGAGGGTGGACATCACCTCCGCCACAGCACTGCAAACAGCAACAAAAGTTGTGTCAAACACTGGCAGTGGGAAGCGGACTATAATCTCCATAAACCCACTCCCAACACACCTCCAATAAGGTTCCAATTCCAAAACTGCCATCAGCTGGGGTTCAAGCATTCAGAACACATTAAGTTTATGGGGGACACCCGAATCAAACCACTACACATGGGTACTGATAGCTTTGGGCAGGTATGCCTTGTGTTGCAATTGTGCCAAATGGAGTTAAGTGTGGTTGACTATAAAAAACTACTTACTCATTTGCATATGGTTTTGCATATCATCTACATACTATTCCCTTAATGTCAGATGCACAGAACTTTCTAGCTTCTGCTTCTCCCCAACCCCCACCCAGCAAGCTTCTTCCCTTCCTCCTTCGCTTGTCACCTTTCCCTCCATCCTTCTGTGATTTTTCCTCCCGGGGTGTGCTTTCTTCCTCCAGAGTCACACAAGGAGTCCATACCTCCGTCCAAGGCCTCCTCCATTTGTCTCTTTGCAAATCTGTCACATCTAGTACTGGATCTGTAAAACGGAACAATAGTAACTATGTCTCAGAGTTGTTTCAAGAAAAAGTTTAAGTTCCCCAAAGCCCTGTGCACCACAGTAAGAACTCAACACCACATGCTTGCTGTGGTCCAGGTTATCTGTCAATGACCTCTAGATATGAGCTTGCTTGCTGGTGTTTTCTTCGGCTAAGGCAGTGCCTTGGCATAGCCTCTCTCTCTTAGGCATGTGTCCAGGCTGCCTTTAGAACCAGAGAAAGGGGGAGAGCAGCAGTGTTTGTTGCAGTGTTCCTTTCTGGCATGTTCCAGTCTCCTCTTTTCTTTTGTATCTTCCCCTGCATCTATGAGGATGTCCTGGGTCTTAATCCTGGGGCAGGCCTTCTTCTTCTTCTTCTTCTTCTTCTTCTTCTTCTTCTTCTTCTTCTTCTTCTTCTTCTTCTTCTTCTTCTTCTTCTTCTTCTTCCTCCTCTTCCTCTTCCGCTTCCGCTTCCGCTTCCTCTTCCTCTTCCTCTTCCTCTTCCTCTCTCTGTCCTCACATCAGCTCAATCCCTGAAGCCTGGGACACAATTACCAAGTCCCTGGATGTCCAGGTGTTACTGACCAGGTGATCTATGCCAACCTGCTAAAGATGCCTGGTTCATTTCTGAGGACCCCTTGCTTCTTCTTGTATTTTAACTTTAAGTACTAGTTTTGAGTCTATATTTTTGGGGTTGCAAAGCTCCTCCTTTACATCCCGAGGCATCACTTTTGTGATACTCTCCTTCAATCTCTATATTGCTTTCAGTCACCCGCTTTTCCTCTGAAACAAAGGTGAGGGGTTGCATTGTAAAGAAATACTAGCTAACACTCGGTAGCATTTATCATTGTTCTGTGTCTATGATCTCATTTTCCCCCTACACCAACTCTATGGGATAGATAGGATCACCCCCACTTTACTGATGAGATGGAGAAGTTAAACAACATGTCTACAGTCTCCCAGCTAAGAAGAGTGGCGCTAAGCATGTGACCTGAACAGCCAGCTCCAAAATCCATTTAACTCCTTGTGGCATTAGGTCCTCATAGTCCTCATAGGGGAGATGTGTGCAGGGTCAAGAGTAATCACTTTTCATCTTTTCCAAGTTTGGGATAAGTGAGAGTAGACATAATTCAGGAAGTATAATTCATGAGATGTCAGAAGTGAACAGCAGTGTTTGTGACTTGGACTGTCATTTGTATGGAAGAGATACCAGGTACCAAACAGTGGTTTTTCTGGGGTTTGTAAAAAAACATGGGTATCAGCCAGGCATGATGGTGCATACCTTTAATCCCAGCATTTGGGAGGCAGAGGTAGGAGGATCATCATGAGTTTGAGGCCTGAGACTAATTGATGAATTCCAAGTTAGCCTGTGATAGAGTGACACCCTACTTAAAAAAAAAAAAAACAATCAACCAAAGAAACAAACAAAAATGTGGGTCTCTTCATGGAGTAGAGTGGTGCTGGTAAGTTAAGAATTGGAGCTGAGGACAAGAGATCCACTCAGTGGCAAAGAACCCTTAACTGGAATTGGGATCCAGGGCAAAATCCTATGGGAACCAAAATCCTGGACTCCAAGGGGAAATTCCCACTCCCAGAGAACTACAGAGAGGTTACACCAATAGAATCTTGCCAAAGATTAGCAATGTTGTCTCATTTAGCCTATACTGATCTCACTCTCCGATGGAGATTCTGTTTGTAGTTTTCAGAAGGCAGTGAGAGAGCCATGGTCAACCAAGCTCCACCAACATGCCACAGGATGATGGCTGACATTCCAGCAAGTGATGAACCACCCTGGACTATCATGTAGGTCCCAAATGAAACATTTGAGAGAGTGATGTGATAAAGGAGACCTATCACCACAGCAAGTCAATGAGACAGACACCAATGATATCCAACACAACCCAAAGCAGAAGTCCAGGGACACTTAAGATCTCAACAATAAAGCAGACATAAAACTCACCCACCATGACTCTGGGAACTGAGAGGAAGAAGGGGCAGAAAGATTGTAAGAGCCATGGTCGGGGAGAATATCCAGAGAAACTGCCCCCCTCAGCAACAACACACAAAGTGTGTGTGGGGGACCCTGGATACCTCCTGGGCTATCCATAATCCCCTACCCCATGGACTGATCCAGCATGCCCACCAAGGAGGGTCCCCAGTGGGTTGGGGACAGGGAGGAGGGAAATGGGTATACCATCATAAGATTGGCTCATACAATGTATCTAATTAAGGATAAGAGAGATATCAACAATAAAAAAGAATTGGAGCTGAGGAGAGACTTTTGGAAGATGAAAAGAGAATTAGTCAATCGAATAATATTTTTTATTTTATATGGTACTTTCATAAGACTTTGATGAGTTATGATTCTGTGCAAGGCCCTGTCCACATCACAAATACAAATCATCTCTTAGCCCTTTCCAAGTTCAGAAACCACCAGGTTTGGTCAGCTGGAAAGCAGACACCACAGCTTCTACTTTTCCTTCTTGCTCCTGCAACACTGTAGTCCAGATCTCAATTCAGGAGTCCCTGCTCTTGGGCTGGGACAGTCATACCACTTCTTTCCAGACCTCCTGCCCACTGGGTATAAGTAGACAAGTGTCCCTGGTCCATAGTCCTATGAGAGAAATTGTCTTGTTTTTGTAAATATTTTTCTTTATAAGGAGAGAAATGGAGGGATGGAAGGAGGAAAGGAAGGAGAGAGAGAGAGAGACAGAGGGAGGGAGGGGGAGAGAGACAATGGATTGCTAGGACCTCTTGCCACAAACTCCAAAAGGGGCACCATTTTCTACATCTGGCTTTATGTAGGTGCTGGGGAATTGAATCCAGGCCATGAAGCTCTGAAAGTGCCTTGAACTGCTGAGC
This sequence comes from Zapus hudsonius, assembly GCA_004024765.1. Classification (NCBI taxonomy): domain Eukaryota; kingdom Metazoa; phylum Chordata; class Mammalia; order Rodentia; family Dipodidae; genus Zapus; species Zapus hudsonius. The sequence goes on along the minus strand of PVHP010000310.1, from coordinate 3,918 downwards.
CATCTCTCCAGCCCAGAATTTTCTTTTTTGTTTTTAAAAATATTTTTATTTATTTATCTTCAAGCAGAGAGAGACAGGGAGAATGGGTGCACCAGGGCCTATAGCCACTGCAAATGAACTCCAGATGCATGTGCCACTTCGTGCACCTAGCTTTTCATGGGTGCTGGGGAATTGAACCTGGATCTTTAGGCTTTGTAGGAAAATGCCTTACCCACTGTGCCATCTCTTCAGCCCAGGAATTTTCTTCTTACTATGGGATTGTTTGAACCTTGTCTAGTTGGACCCCAGGGGTTCTGATCTACTTTGGGACCATAAGTTTATAAACTGGTCATTCTCTTGATTAGTGACTAATTTGTTTATTCTTCAAATGGTGATTAGCAGTCTCACATGTGACTAGCCTGAGCTGGTGCCCAGGGGTATGGAGATCAAAGAGTTCTGTCTGCTTCTACTCTCGATGGCTCACTGTCTAGTAGGGGAGACAGACAACCTCAGAAAAGGTTGCACCATGTCCCCTGAGCCATCCTGATTTATGGGAACAATCTAGAAAACCTGTCCCTGGACCAAGGCCCCCACTGATCTTATTTATTTATTTTTTTCGTATGGCTACATTTGTCATCCATTGTACCAACTAATTAATTAATTGCATTTTATTTTATATTCTAGGAGTTTGGGTGTTTTGAAGGCAAAAATGCAAATGCATGCAAATCAGCATACAAATTTATGCAAAGACAACATGGAAATGTGTCCCCAGATTTTCTGGGGAAAAAAAAATAACAAATCTGGAGTACTTAGCCAGTCCCTTAGCAGTCTGCCTGCCCCAGGCCTGTCCTGCCTTCTCTTTTATTGTGTTCTTAATCTGCACTGGGATCCCAGCCTGACCACTTTGAGGTCAGTAATACAGGTGGGCAGGCAGCAGGCTGGTCATCCATTATCCAGAAACCTCTCTGCTTCCCCAGCCACCAGAAAATTCCCTTGCTTCCCTTAATCGGCTTTTATTAGAAACAATCAAGAGATTTCCTACCACTTTCCCTATGACCAGGTCTCAGAAAACACCCAGATGCTGAGCTTCAGGCTTGGAGCTAGACTTTACCAAGGGACTTAATGGAGGAGGGTGGCATTGTCTGCTTGTGGTTATTGAAAAATAAATCCAGACTATTTTATTGACTATCTTCAGTGAGTGTAGCCTTGGTTCCCCAGAGAGCTGGTAGACAATAGTGAGTGAGGGTTGGGAGGAGGCAGGGCTGGAGGATTGCAGAAACTCCTGGCTTTGCAAGGTAGGCCTGCCCAGCAGGTGTCACAGTGATAAACAGCCTGTCTCCTATGCTGGACAGGAAACCTCACAGAAGCCTCATTGGAGAAGGAGGGGCTGCAAGGGCAGAGGCTAAGGAAGCCAGCACAAGGAAGGGATCGGCTACGTCCCTTACGGAATGTCACTAAGTAGCAGGAGCTGGATACAGCAAGCTCATGGCTCATTCAGGGTGGAGAGGGACCCTGAGGAAGGGGAGGAGGCTGACTTCAGGGATGGGCTGATTCTGCTCTCAAACTACCTCTTGCAAGGGCATCAGGCATGGTCCTGTGTCTGGGTCAGTGCTTAAACATATGTCAGCACACGTGCCATCAGTTTGTCACGTGTGCCCAGACCCTCCTGACCATGTGTGAGCTGAACGCCTCCTGAAGGATTGGATTTTGGCTGGGTGGGCAGAACTTCTGGAGGGTGGTGGGTGCTGTGTGATATAGAACAGGTGATAAGAGAGGATGCTGAATCTGCTTTCCTAGTAGCATCTAAAACAAATCTGAAATCCACTCATGTGGGGAGGAGGCACTGTGCTATCCGGAGGCAGACAGACAGACTGGATGACTTGGAAGTCCAAAGAGACCCGTGAGTACTTCCCAAGTAGATATGCGTACAGTGCCAACCTGCCTGCACATGTGTGGCCATGTGTGGTCCCAGTCAAAGACACAAAGCTTCATTTTTCTCAGCCTTCCCCTCCCTCCTTCCAAGGACATTCTCAGCGATCTATCAGTGGGTCAAACCATCCCTTCCAGCAGGAAGTGAAGTTCTGTCCTGCCCAGAGACATGCATGCCCTCTCTTCTCTGCATGGCACAGCCTCTCCCTATCCCCAGGGCAGCTTCTGGAGCCAGTGGCACTGGGCAGTCTGGTTGCCATTCCGGCCAGAGCCTGAAGCTCAACTCTCTGGAGGGACACAGGGCAGGCAGCATCCTGGCCAGCACGCATGTCAGAGCGGCTCTGGCGTTTCCCTAGAACAATTCAAATTGCTTTTTTTACACCTCACTGCACTATGCCAACCCTGATTCACATTATTTGTGCACTCGCTAAGTGTACATTATCTGATCCGTCACCCTGTAAAATGCTGCAAGGGGAATCTGTGGCTCCTGTCTGCTGCTGACTGTGGGTCAGGCACAGAAGTCTCTGTACAAATATTTTTGCAAAATGGGAAGGAAGGAATAACCCAAATGCCACAGATAACAATAGCCCACCATGGTTGTGGGCAAAGGAGGAATGTCTTTGCCGACTGCCACAGGAACTCAGATTGTCCTGGGAAAGGCAGTTCAACCAGAAAGCCCTGGCACCTTCTTTTCCACGGCCTGCTTTCCACGTCTAATTATTTAACAGGAAGAGACAAGCAGGAGGGGAAGGAAGTCTTTGAATCCAGCTATGCAGATCTCCTATGACTGATGCTTGGGTCTGGAGGGAGCTAGAGGATGGAGGAGGATGAGGGAGGGAGGGAAGGGGCATTGAGCCAAAGGGACACCCTCTGTCCCAGGACCTCTCAGCTTCCTGAGGACTAAAGAGAGCTCCCTGTCCTACTTTGTCCAAGGTACTCTGAAAATTTATCAAAAGCTCTTGAATCCTTCCATCCTGGGCCAGCTGGGAGCTTTTGCTCACCAGCCCCTAGAAGCAGCTCATCTGTTGGAAGTTCAAGGGCTTCAAAGTTATTAGAAAATTGCTGCTTCATGCTTTTGATCAGATGCCATTCCAGACTTCTGCTTATTGCTTCTGTAAAGCCGAGTAAATGGACCCTTCCTTGTTTTTAGAGATTGCACCCTGTCTCAAATGGTCGTTAAAATTTTGGCAGTTCATCCTTTGGAAGACCAGGGTCTTAATTGTAGGAAGGAAGAGCTAGGATCTTCTGTAGGTTGGATGAAAGTCACTGTGTAAATTTGAAAGTGGATCCCTCTCTGCAGGGAGAGTTTCCAATTCAGCTTCACATTGGGAACAAATGACTCTCTGGGAGAGTCCAGGTTTAGGGGCCTGGTTTCATCCACTGTGCATGTGTGAAGTACACACAGGGTACATGAGCCCATCCAGGGTGGGACCTGTGGGACGGAGCAAGCAGAACAAGAGAATGGTCCCGGTCCTTTCCCTGGGGTTGCTTATGATCCGGCTGGATTGACAAATAGCCATCTTTGCCAGCTGTTCCTGATTTGGCTCCAGCCCCAGGGCTCCTGAAGGGCATTTTGCAGCAGTGAAGCCCAAGGGTCACCCAGCTGAGAACCACATTTTCTTTCTTTTGGCAAGAGCCCTGCAGCTTCCACATGGGAGCTCACATCTCAATGAAAACAAGAAGTCTCATGCTTCCCTGACAACTCATTTTCTCCAACCTTCATTCTGGGGAAAGGCAACTTTGTGTTCCAGCTGCCATATTGTAGCCGCAACCCCTGATGCACCATCAATTAAAAACAGCAATAATTATGCATGGGAAAAAAGCCACAGATAATAGGATTCCATTAGATTAAGTAGTTATATGAATAAAAAAAATCAAACCTATACTTCGGCTAATTAAACCCACTCACCATCTGATTAAGATGTGTTGTGAGACCATGGAAAAGTACCAACCACTGACTGTAAGTAATCCGGCACAGATGGGAATTAATAGTATCTTCCCTGGCTTAGC